>JAIPRN010000328.1:59160-94397 GCA_025469175.1 Geopemphigus sp. TES_GeoC_2020 | reverse complement strand
CGCCAATTTCCCCTTCTTATCGGGTCGTCGGCACGACACGGGCCCCCCCCCCCCGAACTACGATAACGTTTTCCGCTGTATTTCCCGTCGTTTACTTTTTAAACCGTCCGCGGTTGGACGTGTTATTTGGGCTCGGCGATTTTCGTTAGAAAACAAAAATGAACGGACAGAAGAATTCTCGTAACACGACGGCCCTATAAGGTTCTCGTTATTTTCGGGAATAGAAAAAAGTCACACGGAACCACGTCTGGCTCATTTTTGGCCGAAAATTCGCGAACGAGCGGCGAACTGTGAGCAGTGTGATTGTTCATCGTGCGCGCCGAAGCGATAAAAAAAAAACATGTCGACAACCGGACACTCCGAACCAGCGAAATTCAAAAAATGTTCCGTCACTTAATCGAACACGCCACGTATATAAAGCGAAATAACGATACGAAATTACGCGTAAAAAGTTTTTTTTATTGGCTTCTAATATTACATTAATATAGCTCAACGATTATTACGATTAGACTAAAATATATACGAAAGGGGGGAAAAAAGGAAAAATTACGATAGTAACGAAATAAAACGTGGAAGAACCCAGCGGACTTTTTAATAGTTTTTTCGATTACCTTAGGGGATTTACTATTCCGGATGTTCGATGGGTTGATTACCGTAGTGTCATTGATTCGGAAAGAGTTGACAAGTCGACGGCGTAATATGTAGACGGCTGTAGTCATAGGTAACTTCGCGTTCGTGCCGATGGTAGGCGGACGAGTTATTTAGATAGAGGCGGAACGTGTGTACCGGGAGAAGGTTGTGACCAGATCTAAGCCTCGGTGAGATCGTCCTACATCAGAGAGCGAAACGATTGTCTGAGGATGGTCCATTCGTTGTGCCACATTTTATTTTTTTCAATTAGAGAGAGGAAAAGAGGCGTTTTCATTACAGGTGTTCTTATACGGAGACTAATTGTTACAGCTAGCTATCTAAGCGCGTAGTAAAAAGTCAATAGCCGAAATCGAAAATTATTACAATCTCGCGGGCCGGTCATTCGATAAACGGTGCTCGGACTATCTAAAGCGTAATAGATACGGCGAGAAGAACCCAACGGGACCGCGTGACGATTTCGAACGTACGAAATATTAACGAAAGAACGTCCGCGACGACGACTCGTGCGGTTCGCGGACGAACGACGAAAATACGGCCGTTAGGGTTTGTTACTTGGTACGGTTTTTCGCTGGCGATTAATAAATATTTCGATACGGTACATTGTTATTACGTTCATTCGAAAAACGCGCGGATAACGAGGTCGCGGACTCGGGCCGACGGCCGTCACACCGACCGATTCGTACGTAATTGTGTAAAACGTTTCCGAACGGCAATCGGGCGGAGCGCGGACGCGTTTCGGTGTTACGCGACGGACGAGCCGGCGGAAGATGAATTCGATTCGTCGTCATTCGGCCGCGTAGATAATAATCCCGCGGCCGGATTACGATTTTACCGCAACGCGTTCGTCGTCGCAATTTTACCAGCGAATTTCGAACGCAAACACCGACCGCGGCCGGTCCCGCCGTGCGCGACGGGATTAACCGTTTTTCGGGCGAAAATTAATAACGGAAAGCGAAGCGTTCGGACGTGCCATATACAATCGGCGCGTCGTTATTGTAACGGAATTTCCGTTTACTGTCCGCGAGCGCAATTTCGAAACGCTCACGGCGAACGCGAGATTATCGCCGACGCGACGCGTAATCTTCTCGATATAAGCGCCGCCGCGGAACGATCGTTTTCTCCCGAAACGATTACGCCGTCGGAAGCGCGGCGTTTATTTTATTATATATATATATTACGTACGTTCGCGTTGTTCGCGTGTATTCGTTAATAATCGTACAGAGCGTCTCGTTCCGCGCGGTCGGTCGCGATTTATTTATAGCGTTTTGTTTCGGTTTTGTCGGGGGAAAAAAATACGTCCGGATTTTCGTAGCGCGTACCCGAAACGGGTCGATCGAAATTTCGGTAATGTCCGCCGATTGTTTCGTCGTTTCGGGACGATTATTTACGTCCTAACACCGTAAATGGCTACGAGCGCGTTAACGATATAAATAGACGTGTCCAAACGGTTTACCGACGCGACGTAACACGACAACACGTCACGAACGATTTTTACGAAATTCCGTACGAAAACGATATACGGTCGCCGCAACGGGTCCCTCGATATGGTGTGTGTGTGGTTGCCCGTTTCGTCGGCTCGCGCGACGTATAGCCCACAAGACTGGTTGTCGAATCCGTTTTCAAGCACCGACGCACCCGATGGAATTGATCGAAAACGCGAACGGTCTAACGTGTTCCGACGGCATTCTCGGTCCAACCACAACCCGGGTTCGGATCCACCGAAGCGCCGGGGTGAGGAAAGCTTATCTTAACTTACCCGACACGCGGCTCGTTAAAGGCCCGAACGGCCGTCGTTCCGTTTTCGTTTAACGCGTCGTCGTGTCCTTGTAAGGGTATTTTACGTCGTTACGTACATATTCGTCCGGCGCGTAGCGTTTACGGTCGTACACAAATTCGGCAGAAATCGAGTCCAAATTAATCGTAATTAAATAACCGTTCGTTGAATTCTCGTTTTTATCCGACGACGGGCGCGATTCGAACAGAAACAATCGGGTGAACGGCGACGTTCTTCTACGTAGCCGCCGATCGCGCACGTTGGTGCGAAAAATCCAATTCGGCGTCATCTTCGTTCGGGCGAATAGGTACTGGCCGTTTGTTTTTCCGTATTCATTACCGAATCGGCTACGACGGAATTCGCCCGACGTTTTCGTTCGTTTCGCCGTTCCTCACGTCCACGTTTTTTTCCTTTATGATTTTTTCGACGAGACCTACGAAAACGGCTGTAGCCCCTCTCGCCAGTCTGACCGCGGACGGCGGCGCGATTATCGAAACGCCACGCGTCGCGAGATGCGCCAACCACGGAGCCCGCGAAGTTCCGTTCTCGCCCTAACTACCGGCCCCTCTCCCACCCGCAAACCACTTGTCGCGGCTTTTCGTCACCGCCGTACGCGATTATATAAACCGGACACGTTCGCGTTCCGGCTATTTATCGGGTCGAGGCGACCGAAAATGGTCGACGATAAATTTTTACCGGTTTCCCTCGCGCGTTATACACCGCGTTTTCATTTACCGTCCGCCGTCCCTACCGACCGTACGTCGTCGTCGTCGTCGTCGTCGTTATTATTATTATTTGTGGGCGCGCGCGTCTCGCGTACGGATTTTCGTCGTCTCCCGCCACAACGTGTGACCTTTATCCGTCGTACGCGACCGTCCGCACCGAAATACGTTAAATTACGTCGCGGCGTAAATTCTTCGGCGGATAAAGCAATTATCCGTTACGTTCCGACGATTGACGCGCTATGGGTCGACCGTTCGCGGATATTGAATAATACGATTCCGCCGTCGGTTATACGAAAATGGCGCGCGCGATTAAACGGTAGTTTGCGTTAGTCGAATCACGCGTTCCGTGAGCGTAAACAGACCGTACTTGGGACGTGTCCGATACGGGAAGCGTCAAATTACGCTACGGACGGACCGAAATTTCGGACGAGATCGCGAAGCCGAAAAAGTCGTACCGAGGGCTCGGTGCAATTAGGCGCGAAACGGATTTACGGATCGTCAATTAGCGTAACGAATTGGAGCGATTAAAATCGCGCGAAACCACGTCCGAAGCTCAAACGACGCGCGAATTCGGGCGGCGGGCGGGCAGGCGGTGTGCGTGCGCGCGCACGACTAAATCGCTAATTGGGTCTGCTAGGCACTCACCCGATACCTGGGTTCAAAGGATAAAAGCCGGTCGGTGTTTACACTGTAATCTTTGACGGTTACACGGCACACCCCTCGACGTGTTCAGTCGTACACTCGACCCGAAGTTTTCCGTCCGATCGGTTTATCACGGACGCGCTAGTACACACGATCGTACTTAGGCCGAGTTAAATTTCAACGGGGCCGTTCGCTGAGGCCGTGCACGTGTACGGACTCCGTACCGTGTCGGTAGTGAAACGTTTTGGTTTTCGAAACGTGTCGTCGAACCCAATTCATTCCTCGGCGTCCGATCGTAAACTATTATTGGTGATATTCGCGGCGTTCCGTTGAAAAGGAATCGAACGGTTACGAAACGGCGGGTGACCACCGCCGCCGTCCGTCGAGTTTTCGTCGGATTTTTCGTCGATAGTTCACGGACAATTTACGCGAAACTCGAATTTCGCCGACGACGGGTCACGCGGAGAAGAACGTGTCCAGGAACCGGCGGCAAACATCCCGAGCGCCTTCGGGTATCGACCGCGCCGCGTAAACCCGAGTAAACAGTACGAACACGCGGTTTTCGGAAACGTCGCGCGGATTTACCATAGAAATCCCCGACGATTTCGTATTATTTTTGTTTCGTTATTTCCACTTTCGGCTTACGTACGTCCCGTAAACCGCTCGTCGTTATTATTTTTATCGTTTCGGCGTACGCCGCCGTCGACACCAGGCGCGGTTTCGATTCATCGGCGGCGGCCTCGTTAACGGGATTACCGAGCCGATTACTGTTTTCGGGGGAGTGACTTGTTCACCACGCGCGCGCCAGAAAAGATAACATTATTTTAGGTACCGGTGGCAAGCAATCGCGCGGTTTTTTTTTTTTTTTTGCCGGAATCGGGCGTGGTGTTGTTTGTCACGCCGATCGCCGTGACGCGCGTATACTCGAACGCGTTTCAATTACAATAACCGGTGGATTATGTGGATGAGCTACTCGACGATCCGCGGGTTTAGCGGGCGACCTCCGAGATATTAAAGGGTCTCGTAGGCCTTCTTCGGTGGCAAACGCCGGCCGTTTCGAAAGTATAAATCGTTCGGAAGACGGTGGGCGGGCGCGGGAAACGTTCGGGTGCCGCGGCGTCGACTCGGACTACGTTATTCGCGTTTGGAACGATTTGGCGAACGATAATACGACCGTTTCGAAATATTTGTGTGGGCGTTGTAACGAGATCGCGTTTATTTTACGATCGTCGCGATTGTAGGGCCGGCGTCGTTGCGAACACCCGTCGTGATAATCGAAAACAACCGGACCAGGGTTCGGGACGGTGCGCGAGATAAACGTACGTCGAAACGCGGAAAAGGGCCGCCGTCGCCGCGGATCCCGTACGTTTTCCGATCGGCCCGTAATTGCGTTCGGCAACGACCCGGCGTCGGCGACGAACGCGTCAGCCCAGACGTATATGATAGACGTATAGTAGAGATACGCGGCGAAACGGACGAGACGAGAACGACGAAGACACGTCTAAAAATTCGAATTACGATTTCGACGCGAACGTAATATGTAAAGCGGAACGTGTTTCGTGGCGGCGCGTTAACGTGACGATAATAATAATAATGATAATAAGGTTCGTACGAATAAATCGACGTTAAAATGTCGTTATAAGGAGAAAACACGTGACAAACCCCCGAGGTCGTTAGGACCCGCCCGGGACGTGTGCTTTTAACGAGCGTCGGAAATAATATTGTTCATTAAGGCGACACGCGCGTTAAGTTTTAATAATAATTATTATTATCGACCGCCGGTTTTCCCGCGGAAAAACGAAACGTATTTCGGAATATTGGCGCGCTCGATAAATCGGCGTATCCGGCCGACACACTTATTTACCGTACGCGCCGACCTCGGGCCAACCCAAGCCGCCATTAATTTCGGCCAGCGCCTTTGGGGCGATTCGTCGTACGTTTTGTTCGTGGCCTAAACGAACTGGAGCTGCGCGCGCGACGACGACGACGGAACTATCGTTTTCGCGTTCGCTATCGCCAAACGGAGGACGACAAGGGACGATTAAACGGTTAACGCGTTAGAGATTTAAGATCCAAATTCGTTCGTTACCGTCGAACATTGTGACGTAGCCGACGAATAATCGCTATTTAGGCGAATACCTGACTGCCGTCGCACCGTCCAACGGTGGTCCGAATGTGTGCGACGTCGGCCAAATTAACCGTCGCGAAACTAACAAGCGCGATTGACGGCCGCCGATTGACACAGTTGTCCAAACGTGCGCCGACGTCAGTCGGCGGGTGCTCGGCGCGCTAACGAATAGTCTAAAGTTACTGTAGGGCGATTATATTTTAATACTCGTTAACACTATCCGACCTCGGACGACTGGCGTGCTCCTGGACGAGCCCACAACCGCACCCTAACCGAATACCGGGACCACAACCGACGGCGGTTATTTCCAACGGCCAACCGTCTCGACCGATATTGTTACGCGTAACGAAACCTGCGCGGACACGTTCGGCTGTATCGAGTGAAATTACGTTTCGTACGTTCGGCCGAGCGGATCGCGGGAAATGTGTGAACGTTTCGGGTAAACCGCGCGCCTAGTCGAGGAAAACGCGCCGTTATCCGGCCGTTAGCGTTTATATTTATCCGCGGCGCTCGTACACGGAACCGAAAATACCGACGTCGAGCACTCCTCTCGAAATCGTCGCGTGTTTGTTTGCCGACTACGTGCCCGTGGCGCGTTAGTCACACACGACAACGGCGCCGTATATCGTCGGCTGTTCGTCACGGCAGATAAGTCCCGCCGTTATCGGCACCGGCGGACGGGCGCGGCGTTGCGCAAACAACAATTGCCGCACGAAACGCAATATTGACGCGCGCGAGTTTGCGTTCCAACCGTCGTCGGTCGGGTGGTTGTGCGCGCGTTTGTTACGACGGTCCCACCGTGTTTCCCGTAGCGGCGGAATCCGATCGAAATAGTCACCGGCGACGGACTAACGATGGCGGCCAAAGCGCAAAACGCCCTGGCCAAATCGGCCGAGAAACTGGAGAAACACATTAACCAGCTGAAGTACACGATATTCTGCCTGAGCGTCGTGATCTGGGTAAGTGTTTTTTTTTTTTTTATTCCTTTTTTACGCGTCCAATAACCGCGAACGTGTGTGTGTCTGATAATCGTCCACCGTTCAGGGATTAGGCCTAGATAAGGTTGGGTTCCTCAGCGGAGGAACATTTTTTTGGCACGCGTTTACGTTAGGACGGGGCGAACGTGCCGAATCAAGCGAAATAGTTCCAGTCGAAAGTCAAATCGGACGTAGAACCTAAACGGAAATCTGACCGCTCGGAACGCATTGGATGACGTGGGGCCGTCGATATTAGGTAGCCGCTATCGGACAGCGCGAAACGCTACCGTCCGAATTCGTAACGAACTCGTTGACAATTGTTTGCGAAACTAACGACGTGGGCCAAATTAAAAGTTTCGTTTTTTAATCGTTCTCGAAACCCGTATCGCGGTTTTAACGGCTATCTCGGGTTAAAAAACGAAAATAAAACGCTATTATCGTTCGTCTCGATTATTCGATAATTAAAACCGGAACGCGTTTATCGGGAAGTACGGCCGTTTTTTCGACGTAAAAAACCAAACTTCGGAATGACGAATAGAACACAAAGTTATCGCCGGATCTCCGTGCGGGGGAACGTCCCGCGGCGTATTTAACTTGGAAAATTCGCGGTTTTTTTTTGTTTTTAATAACGATTTAAACTTTCGTATTTCCGATAACGCGACTTTAAAATGACCGAAACTAGCGTTCGAATTAGTTCCGACGGAACTTTGTCCGGGTCGTAATTCAAAATTAGTCGGCGCGTTTGAACGAAAAACGAAAAAACAAAAAACAAAAAAAATGAAAGAAAGAACCGTCGTTAGAACGCCCGCGCGATTAGTATTATTGTTCGAGACCGTTTTTACTCTTCTAAAGCCGTAATGAATAACGCGACGTAATCAACCGTATACGATAGCTTGGATGTTTGTTCGCTGGGAACTTTTGCCCAGTTCGACGATAAATTGGCCGATAAACAAAAGTCGACCGGAACGAATGGCGAAATAAGAAGGTTTCCCGAGCGGTTATTGACTACACCGCGCGATTCCGTCACGTCCGTGCGTATCGTTTGTAATGGGTGGCGGGCGGACGGCCGCCGGTTCGTCGAGACGATATCCCGAGATGCCGTTATTCGTCGATTCCGACGAAAGAAAACCGAACGGCCGACAAACCGTGACGGACGAACGGGCCGCTGTTTAACGGACGAAACGTATCCGACCCGTCCCCTCCCAATCCGTCGATCGTTATTCGCGGGTATTCTCAGTTTTCCCGGCGACGGACGGTACGCGCGGAAAACTCCGTCCGGCAATTTATCCGTCGTTTTTCGTCCGCCGACGCTAGGGTGACCGTTTCGGGTCCGTTTCGGGTCCGTTATGTGACCGCGGTCCGGGCACGACGCGTCGGACCGGAAAACGTTTTGTTTTCCATACCGTTCGGCGACGGGTTTCGGGCCACCGAACGTCGCTCGCGGTCGACCGAACGGTTACGAAATCGTTACCGCCGGCTCGAGATAACAACGATACGTTCGCGCACGTGCGCCGCCGCCATCGTTTTAAAAAGAACGCGACGCGCCGATAACGTTACGGGCGTGGTCCGTTTCGTCGCTGTCGTCGTTGTTAATTAAATCGTATCATACGTCGGATACGTTTATACGTTTAGATAAATCGAAACGCGTCGCGACGTAAAAAAAACACCGCTGCGTAAGTCGATACGCTTCTGAAATCGCGTTTACAGGTGTTGTCGTAAAACAAATAAAAACCGCACCGTCGTACGATAATAGAACGTCGTCCGGACGAGTAGACCGGTGCGCGCTAGAGTTCTTGAGCGACGTAACGCCGTTCGGATGTACGGGACCGGATTTGGAAGCGATCGACAAGTTGCCCGCCCCCCCCCCGTACCGGAGGGACCGATTGCGCACCGCCGCCGCCGTGGCCGTATTACGTAAAAAGCTCGGGAAACGAAAATCGGCCGTTTTATTTACCCGCCCTCCGCGGTTTCCCCTTTTCGTTTGGCCGGGACATCTTTTCGAAATCCGCTAGCGCCCGATTGTATAACGGCGTACTCGCGGGAAAGTAAACGAATCTAATTTCTGGACGTCCACCGTACCCGCGCATTCGTTTAACGGCCGTGCGGCTAAATTGGTCTCGTTCTATATCGCCCGCGTGTATTTATATATATATATATATATTATTTACGAACGAATCGGCCAAACGGTTCGCGTTCGGAGCGTGATCGCGAAATTGGCCGCACGAAAACGTCCGCGGTTCGGACGGATGTAACGGTAAACGGAACGCGAAACGTTCCGGCGACGGTTTTTTAAACGCGATAAACGTTTCGCGTCTAATCGCCGAACGTAAAACGATTCGCTTAACGTTCGTACCGAACGTTAACGTTAAACACGGCCGAATCGTCGTAGTTAAATACTCGGTCGACCGCGCGTACGCTTATTAAGTGCCGCCGTCCGAAAAATTCCAAAGACGGCGTGTACGAATAGACCACCGTACGATAGATTTCACACGAACGGCCGTGCGCTCGCGGCACCGATGGACGCGGTACATTTTTACATACGGCTGAACGTAAATACGCCGAAAATTGCCTCATCCGGCGCCCGGTTCGAATTACGTACGTAAAAACGATCATCGGCCGTCGCGTTCGGACCCGAAAGTGACGGAACCACCGAACGGCGTACCGTTTTTCCAGCCCCACGTGGCCCGAACGCGCGTTCACGTAAATATTCGCGCGCGCCTAAAGCTTAATTAAAATTTTCGTCACGTCCGTACGTCATTAAAAACGGTTCGGTTGGCGCCGAGAGCGAAATTGATCGTTGATTTCGGAACGACGACGACGACGACGACGAAACGCGTAAATGTAAAAAACGAGACTGGCGCGTTTCGCGGGGCGTTACCGTCGCGTTTCGGGCTGATATCGAATATGCGTATGTAGCTCTGTAGCGGCCGACCGTTTTCGGTTCACCGTGTCGGAGAGAAGGCGGCGACGCAGTACCGTTTTTCGGAACGGCGAAACACAAACGAACGTCGATAGACCGTCGACGAAAACGCGGGAACAATAATCGCCATCGTCACCGGCGCACGGTGCATCGTTATTTACGCCGAGTTCGAAAACATCAATCGCGTTCCGGTTATTCGGATTCGCCGCGTTCGTACGTAAATCGAATCGATAATAACCAGCCGTACTCGGATAGTACAGGTTTCGGTACCGACGGTCGTCGCGTCATTTCTGCCGAACTGTCCGTCGTACCCGGCCGTCGCGACGGTGTGTACGCATCTATCGTGTACAGATACGTAACGATCGCGTTTAAATAAAGGGCGTAAAAAAAGGAGGGCCCTTTCTTCTTACGTGTACGCGTACATACGCGTTTATTAAATTCGTCGATTCGCGCGAGTCGTCTCAAAGGGAAATTTTCTTTTGATCGCAAAAAACCGGCCGAGTGTATTATTATTATTATTATTATACACGTACGCGTTATATTATTCGTCGTCGTCGGTCCCGCGAGGAACGTAAAATATTGTCAAAACATGTCGGCTAGGCTCTGAAATATCGCCGGCGCGAATATTAATAACGATGGAGAACGAATACGTTTCTGTTTTACGGCGGCGAAAATGCGAACACGCGAAATAAAGAAAACGGAATTCCTCCCTTTTAAGCGCGTACGGCGTACATATTGTTCGGCAAAATGAATTATAATACGTTCGCGCACGCGGCGTTTATAACGAGCTAAATTATTATTATTGTATATAAACTCGCGGGGTAATTCGTTTTTTAATTATTTCGGCGGCCGCCCGCGCGATATACCGGCGTAAATAGCGCGCGTTAAATTTTTTCGTGTTGTTTTTTTATCGTCGGCCGTCGACGCGCGTCAGCTGTTGTGTTCGGTGTCGTTAATTGTCGTCGGTCGGATTTTCTATTTTTACGGCTAAATTTAAAACGCTTTAACGCCCACCCCCACCCCTTACCCAAGGCCTCCCTGAAGTTTTCGCCTTTGTTTCGCGGTCAACGAAAACGAACCGTTCCCCCGGCCGTTCGTACATTATTTCGGACAAACCCGTCGCGGACGATTTTCGGCGATCACGTACACTCCGGCGGCGGCGGTTCGCGCGACGTTCGAACGACAAAACCGGCACGTTTTTCTTTTCCGTTTTCGGCGGACACGTCGTTGTTCGGCCAGTGCCGCGGGCACCAGCGCGGTTGTCGCTTCCCTAAATCACTGTAAAGGACCACCGATTGCCGGCGTGGCGGCCTAGAATACCGGGTGGCTAGTTTTGTAATATTAGCGACCCGGGTCAACTGTCCATAAACCTAGTGGGTGCCACGGGGGAGGGGAGCCCTGCGGAGCGCCGGGTTGGTCGATTATGTTCGCGTACAATCCGGCGCGCCGTACCCCACATTTGGCTGAGGTGTCTACTTCGGTGGTTGTGCGACAGGCGCCGACATAGTGGAGCAACTAAACCGCCTCACCCGGCGGGGGGGGGAGGACATCAGTCCGTCCCGCCTCCATAATGGGGTACGGATTACGACGACTTTTTACGACTATTTTTCGACGTTGGCGGTCCTTATGACGACCCGTCACTTCGGTCGTGCGCCACGACGCACCTTGACGCCGGCCAAATGCTAATAGAAGGTGCGCCGGGGTAAAAGGGCTCAACGGCTTGGGAAACAAGCGTACGAGAGTGTCCATAAAACCGTCGTCGATAATCACGAGTCGGAATAAAAAAAAAAAAAAGAGACCGAACGTAAGTAAACGGCGATCGAACGGCCGAATGAAACCCGTCCGGCGGACTTTTTAATCCCGAACGGCGAAGACGCGACACGAAAATTCTTAACGTAAACATACTTAACAACCGTCCGTACTTAGCGCCCGTCGCGATAACGACGAATATTATTTTATAATTTAACCCGAGCTAACGTCATTATTATTATTAATTTTTCCCTTTTCGAAATTCTAAAGTCGTTGTTTATTAACTCGGAGCCCTTTGAATACCCTACCGGATATATTATAACAAGACGTATATATTTTTCTACAAAAACGAACAAAAAAATAATAATAATATCGTATCGTAGCGGGAAAAGTTCTTTAACCGTAACAAAGTTGTTATTATTATTATTATTATTATTATATAAGCGACGAGGAGCTGATAAAATATTTTCCAAGAATACATTATATTACGTATATAAAGTTCCGTCATTGATTTAAGATAGTATATATATATATATATATATATATATATATATATATACGTATAAGGATTCATAAATTATTCGACGGCGCTATCGGAAAAAAAATACCAACATCCATAACCGATCGCGATAGATCACGTACTTAGGAGATAATTACGACGTATTTCGAAAAACATTGTCCAACGACATAGTCGATAAGAATGGCGACCGTTTCGGGTCACTTTTACGGAACGTTTCGATCGGTTTTTTGTTTTTTTGTTCCGTCTCTTTACCGGTCCCTTTCGGCGCCCCGGTGTTCCCGATTCAGCGGGAAAAAACACCGACGTTCCGGAACGGGCGTATAGACGCGTCTCGAGCGGCGTCCCGGACCCTTTGGCGCGGGTTTAAGGTGTTACGGTTTATTCGGACCGCGTCGTCGCGGCCGGCGTTGTTCTTCTCGCTGGTCCCGCGCGCCCGTTGTTTTATCCCTCGCCGGATTTCCGTTCGCCGTCTATTATCCCCAGGCCATGTCCAACCCGTCCCGTCCGATACCGGACCACCGGATTCCGGGGATAACGACGCCACCTATTCGATCACGTCCTCCCTCTTCCTACCTAATATCCCAGGTAGGGTGGGGAGGTGGATACTAAGACCGGCACTAAGACCCGTTACGTGTCGCACCGGCGTGGCAATACGTGTATAATAATAGTGTCGTAATAGGGAAGTTTCGGATCCCCGAAAGTCGATTACGGTACGACGAAATTACGATCCGATTAGCGCGCGGCATTTACGGACGTTCCGGACGCGCCGAACGCGTAATACCTAACGCGACCGTCTACTCGGGATCGGTGGCTTTTTTCTAAATGTCGGTCAATTTTCGTCCCGTAATTGCCGCGATTATTTTTACGTTATCGCCGCGGAACGCGTACGGACATTTCGTCGACGATATATTTCGGGAAAGACGGGGGGGGCGCCCGGGTACGGGACGAGAATCGGAAATCACGGATCGAATGAACCGACGGAGAGCTAATTCGGCGGCGATTGGACGGGTGTGTGGAGAGGGGAAGGGAGGACCACGGGCCATTAGGTTTTCGGTAGGAAAAATTATCTTTCGCGTTAACTCGCCTCCCGGCCAACGGGCAATAGTGAAAAACGGCCGGTTGGAAGAACAGAGAGAGAATGGAAACGGTGGCACCGACAACGGGTAGCAGAGGCGAAATTATTATTATTTACTTTCCGTTTGTGTCGGCCACTCGTGTCAAAAGCCCGTGATAAGACCTACATATAGATATAATATCGCGAGCGCGGGCGATTATTTGGCAGCCGGGTCGAGCGTGTAAGCGAAAACGAGAGGAAGAGTACAAACGGCCGAGTACGTACCGCGAGCCTACGGAACGGCCACGGTTCGCGTGCCGCCAAAATCGGCCGAAATGTGTAATGTTTCGTTGGCGTTACGAAATGTGTATCGGCCGGACCGGTCGCGGCTACTATACTAGTCGGTTATCGCCGCGATCCATTCGAAACGGTCCGCGGACGAACGTGTACGCGCGTGCCTGTTGTCTTGGACGTCGTACAGCTTTTTGACGCGGTTTCACGGACCGGTGGCCGAATTTCGCGACCGGTACGAGGAGAACGCGCCGAAAAATTGTTGGCGTCCCGACGATTCGTGTGCTCCCCCCCTTTACTCGATCGGTAACGGCCGCGGCGGGTGCCGAGCACCGACGAACAAGTTGTATTCGGACGCTCGTACACCGTTCGGTCAACGGGCCTGACGCGAACTTTTCCGTCACGTCGGCTGGCGATCAAATTTTCCAAACAATCTCGTCGACGGCCGCACGAACCTACACGTAATCGTCGCGAACGCGTGGCGAACCTTTGACTAGCGCCCCTCGACATTTTCTTTTCCATCTTCTGTGCGATGATGCCCACTTAAAGACGTATATATTTATAATCATACCGCGCGCGTTTGCGTAAAAACTAGTTGGATTTTCGATACGTCGAATTCGCCCGTTGTTTCGTTTTATATTAATAATAGTGCCGACGACACGGCCGTACGGAACCCTTCACATTTCGTATTCAGGACGTGAACCGGCGGGGGGAAAGGGGACGGGAGGGCCGTTAAGTTAAAGTCGAAATTTCGTCGTCGAAAAAACGAAATAAACGAACGTAAATAAAACGGATAACGTTTGTTTTTTCCCCGTTATTTCCTTTCCGACGGTTAGCCCGGAGCGGGGAAAGGGGACGGCGACAAAACTGGCCTCTTTAAATTCGAGCGCGCGCCTTTAATGAAAAACTGCAACGGGGGCGCCGCTGATTATAATTTATTGCGACAAAGTCGCCGGAAAAGTAAACTGGGCGACGGTATTTTTTTTTTACCTTTTTTTTTTTTTTTGTTATTCGCTTTTACGCGCGAATCCGGTACGGAAAACTCAACCGGAATCCGCGTGTTACAGCGAGCGGCGAAAAAAAAACACGGCGGCCCGAACAGATGGTCGTCGGTAAACACCCGTAATATTTTAATCAAATTTGACTTAGCTACGGGGCCGCCGCGGTAGGCGCGCCTTCGACGTAACATGTCGATCTACCGTTCTCGGTATACACGGACCCTTGTCGCGGACGCCTTTGTAAAACAAATTGGATTCGTTCTAATTAATTACGGCGACGGGCTACGGGGATAGGTTGGCGGAAGAGGAGGCCCGCGGGCGCGACGGTATTCGACGTCGTTTTATTAATATTCCGAAAGTTAATAAATACGTCGCCGTGAAAAACGATTCGTAAAAGCGCGTCGGAAATGTCGGCCCGGCGGTCGCCCGTCGCGTTACCAAATAGCCTAAAACGCGAATATGTTTCGGAAAACACGCGACCGACCAATTGGTGGCGGACGAACGCGTTGAAAAACGACGCGTCCAACCGGCAACGGCCACCGCTCGGCGTCTGTCGCGTTGGTCGTCGTCGTATTTTTCATTTACCGCCTCGAGCCTTCCGTACGTATTTTCGCCTATATTCTGCCCTAGCGCGCGGCGGCCGTACTTTTTTTCTTACATAATAAACTGGAAAACATTTTTTCGACGGTTTACAGTTTGGCGCGCGTATCTATATATACATATACGTACATTTTTTTTTTTTTTTTATTAGCTTTCATTTTTCCGACGCTTCTTTACGCCCTCCGTTCGTCTGAATGATGTATTTCGCGTTTATATACGTAACGAATACGTATAACATAATGTACGCTCGATAAATTCAATTTCGCGAATATATCGGCGGTACGGGCGCGAACCCCTGCGCGGATCTCGTTTATTGACAATAATAAAGGTAGAAAATTGATCGTCGTTCCGACAATGCGCCCCGTAACGAACTAGCCGACGTTCGCTTATATTTTGTCGCTCCGTGGGGTGTGCGGCGGCGGCGGGAAGGATGAGACGGACCGTTTCGCCTGTAGATATTCGAGCGCGACGGTACGACCGTCGGAATATCGGCGACGCCGTTTTACGCGCAGAGACGTCCCTGGTTATCCTCATCACCGACGAACCGCCGGCCGAACGGAACAACGGGTACGTCGAGCTGTACGTCCGGTGTACACGCGCCAAAGTGTTGGAAACGTGGAACGAACGAATATCGCTTCGTCGCCTATTCGCCAAACGCCGCCGCGTTCGGGCGTCCGTCAATGGCGGCGAACTGTCCGTTCGGTTACGGTTTAGGTCCGCGATAAAAAAAACCTTACGGTTATTTACGCGACGGCCGGGGAAGCCACCGACGGCCGTAATTGTATTAAATTCCGGTTGTCACGAGGAATCATAACCGTTTATCGGGAAACGTCGTTCACGACGGCCAAAAACGAACAAAAAACTCCGCCCCCGCGAACGGAAAAAATTCGTTACGAAAAAACCGACTAGTTAAACCGGATTATCGTATATAATAGACGTTATTAATCGAACGCGTCGTCAGCGGCGGCGTTAACGTCATTATTATGATTGTTATAATATCGATTAGACGGCGGGGCGCGCTAATTGGATTTTTGTTTATTCCCCCGTTTCGGGTTTTCCACGTCGGCCCGATAATTCGATTCGAACTTATTGCACGTAAACGGCGGCGTACGTGACGGACGGATGACGATGGCCGTGGTAGCAGCGTAACCAGACCGGCCGGAATAAGCCGACGGCGGGCCGTACAATTTTTATCGGCACCGGTCAGCCAACTCCGGCGCGCCGTTGTCGAACGGCCGCGCGAATTCGAATTGCCGACGCCCGGTACGATCGGTCGTAACGGACAAACGCGCTGGACGACCCGAGACCGGGCGTCGTTTGTTCATCGAAAACTGGGGGCCCCGCCGCCGTTCCGCGGACGACTTTGCCCGGTCACGACGGCGCCGCGATACCGTCGAACAATCATCGCCCGAACGTCGGCTTGGTCGAATCGGCGCGATATATCCTTCCGCCGTACGGTTGGTGGTCACGTCGACGCGACACGATCGTGTACGCGCGTGCGGCACGGCGGCGATACTACGGCGCGTAAAACATTTAAAAAAACAAACCCGATTGCCCGCGAAAGTAAAGCGGAAAAGAAATATAGGATTTCGTCCCCGGTGGGCGAACATGATACCGACGATACGAATATAATACCCGACGTGCTTTCGGATGGGCCACGCGGTCGGGCGTCGCGCGACCGACTCTTTGGACAAAAGTCAAAAATGAAAAAACCGCGAGTTGTCGATCATTTGTTTCCTCGTTAAGCGCGCGGCTACCTTCTGGCGTAGAATACGGCGGGTTCGTTGTTCGCAACGGCACGTATTTGCGTAATAACGTACGAACCGTGTTTATAGACTTTAATTAGGGAAACTTCGCCGAAAGCCGAATCCGACTCGGCGCTCCGGCGGAAGATAATAAAAATAATAATAATAACGAAAACACGCCCGTAAGGAGCGCGTAACTGGACGAATTAACTCCGGAGTTTTAATTAAGACTTTGGGCATTTTATCGTCCGTTTTTCCTTTTGTTGTCCACGGGGAGAGCGCGGGGTTTACGATACGCCGTGACCCCGGCGGCGAACCAGGGGGGGGGACCCCGAAACACCGGACGTGTATTGAGTAGCGCGCGTTCGATTATTATTTCGCGTTTCGGAAGTTTTTCTCCGGCCAAGCGGTAAACGGGTAGGGTTGAACGAAACATTTAAACGAACCTGGGTATTCTGTTCGACTGTTGGCGCACCCGTTACAGCAGTCGGCCGTAGAAACCCGATTTCGCCAATCGAACGTGCCGGAGATTTCGAATTTTTTCACTTCCGTCGCGAGCAAACCCGGTTCCCCGCCGTCCCGGCACATTACCGGATCGAGTAAATAAAACCCGCCGTCGTTGTAACGGCCGCGTTTCATTATCCGTGTCTACCTGCGCGCGCGTTTCGCCAAACTCCGGCCGACCATTCGTAATAATAATTAAAAACATTCCCAAAATAGCGCCCGTTTTCGGCCACCGTCGATAATGACAACGACGACGGCGCGGCGCGAATAGTTGTAAATAATAACGCGCGGTATTTGTTCGGACGGTTAGGACGGGCGTCGATGTTAAATATTTGGGTAAATATTATTCGTCACCGTAGCCTGGGTGAAGTGAGTAGCCGCTCCGAATGTGGCGCGAACATTATGGGCGCCGTCGAATTGTCGGACGGAATCTAACGTCGCTAACGAAACGTACGGAACCGCGAAACGGTTATCGAAAACAAACGAAAACCGTACGTACGAAAAAAAAACGAGGGTTCGTTGGTCCGAATGGGAAGACCCGTCGGACGCGTTTGTTCGGGGGACGACCGGCGGTTAATGTTTGCCGAGCGAACCGTAGAGAAGACGTCCGAACGCGATAACGGTTTACGTCACCCGTGTGACGATTGGTCGTCCTCCGACTACGCCGTCTTGGAAATTCGCGCGCGTTACTAGACGCTTATTAACACTAACCAGGCTCTGGACACTCTTAAATGTTATCATGGAATATTATCGATATTATTGCCCCCCCGAAAAATATGGCCGCTTATTATTGATAACATTTAAGAGTGTCCAAGAGCCTGTTAAAATCAACTGGAAAAAGAAAAAGATCGTAAACTCGATATTCTTTCTCGTTTTGTAAATTTCAACGTATTCGTATACGTACAATGTATAATACATTACAATTTACGACGGATAAAAACATTACGATTATTTACAAAAACATATTTTTCTTTTGTGTGTATGGTCATACTGATCCAAAATTATGGCGAATTCAGATTTTCCCATACTTCTCGCGTAATTCATTATCAGCGTCCTCCATACCGATTAATCTATTCTGCGTACTAACGGTACAATAACGTTTTCGAAAAGTTCACCCGTCGCGTGGCACGAAACACGCGCGCGTCGATTAACGACGTCCAAATATCTCGCCTAACCGCGTCGTCGGTCGGAGGCGCCAACTGGGGGGCGCCCGCCGGGTTCGTTTTATCCGATTCGTCGACGCGGAATACGGCGCGGCGCGTTTAAAACCGACACCGGTCCGTCTCCTCTGCCGACACCGTCGAACGGCGGCCGGAAGTTTTTCGAGAACGTTCTAACGCCCGACCGTTTTACTTTACGCGAAACGGTAACGTTTTCGGGCGTGTTCGACGTCGTCCGTTAGTGGTTACCATCCAAATTGCCGCGACTATTCGGATGGGCCAGTACGGAGCCGGACTGGACGGCATTCATAACGGGCGATGGACAAAAACGAACGGTGGGTCGAGCGTTACAAACGCGTGAACGACCGCCGTCGGCAATTTAATATACTGCACCGAGCGGAGCGCTTTTATTTCATAAAAAAAACACCGGGCGTTCGAATGGCCGAATATCGCGTACGTACCGGAAGAGTGTCGCGACTGTTTGCGCGGTATAAAAACGGAAACGAATTCCGGCGCGTTATTTTCGTCGGAACTTTAACAGCGGGAAAGAAGATGCCGAATTCGATTATTACGACACGCCGTTTTCGTACGTACGGAACCGGCCCGAGCAGTTACGGCGCTTTTCGAACCGATTTGGCGAACGTGACGGCGGACCGTACAACGGTGCAAACGCACTCGTTCGCGTCGTTGTTCTCCGTTTTTTTTTTTTTTATAATTCGACCGTCGCGTTCGAAAATGTTCCGCTTTGGGCACGGCCCCGAGAAATGGTCCGACGACGAATTCGCGTCGACGATGATTTCGCCACTGGAAACAGTAGAGTTTAAGTTTACCAGCCGACCAACGAGCTTCGAATGGGGACATGCCCGCTTTAAGGGGGACGCTCTCAAAACACCTAGTGCGGAGCGTACGCGACTTACTTGCGGCGCACTCAATTTTGCCCGGCGGCAACGCACCGTCGGTCCGAATAGTCGAGCTTGGCTGGCGCTTGTGAATTGAGAGAAAACGGACGCGGCCGCCATTTAACGCCGCGCTGAGTATTCCGTTGGCAAGTGTAACGAACGTAACGACATAAACGCGTCAATACGTACGCGCTGATTTCGGCGGCACCTTCAATTCGTTCGGACGGATTATTTTCAAAGGCCCGTGGACCATCGAAGGCAACCCCGGACGGCTATGTGTTATCTTCACCGACGCTGTTCCGGCCATTTCGACGATTATTTCGGCACGAATCAGCGATCGCCTCGTCGAACGGTCGTTCGCGTTTTTCGGGCCGACATTTACCGCAATTTTCCCGACGCTTTCCTCCTAAGTCGTTCATTCCCTCCTCTCTCGTTTCCTCCAATTTCGTTCCTTCCCCCCCATCGACCCAAATTGCGGTTATCGTTCGACGGAATTACCGACCGTCGGCGTATCTCCGGACGAACGTTTCCCGCCGTTTCGGACGGCCGTAACGCGTATCGTTAGAATACCACCGTTTACGGCGTCGGTTTCGCGTTTTCCGTTCTATCGGACCGTTTTTAGTTTCGACGAAACGATTTGCCGGCCGCGTAATTTCCCTCGTTTCGGCGGCGCGCGCGTAGTTTAACACAGTGTATACGATTTCGCCACCGTCCCGTGCGAACCGGCCCTCGCGTTATTTATAATAACGTTACCGGCGGACGTTCCGGCGGCGGTTGCGTCGCCCGGCCGCCGCTAACGTTGTTATGAAATTTTCGATCGTTGTTTATACGTTTCGGTACCAATTTATATGCAAATTCGGGACGATATTTATTCATGGTTTTTCGAGAAACGTATTAACGTCGTTAAAACCGTTTAAGTTTCACGGCGCGAATCGGTTACGGGCCGCAAAAAGAATCGTCCCGGTACGATTTCGTCGTCCACGCAACGGCGACACGCCGCCGTGTCGTAATCGCGCGGCCCGTACACGCGAACCGTGTCGACCGAGAAAAACTAACTGCCCCGGGGGACGAACGGGACGGATTGCCCGGGAACGAACGGCAACGGCGGCGAGCCAATTCCGGAGCGCGATACGTTCTCGAATCGGTTATCGGCGACCGGTAATAGCGAACAGTTACGAGTATAATAAAAACGACGGGCGTTTAAACCGTTCGCGGCCGTGGATTTCGGCGCTTTTACCGTCGTCCCGAAACGTTCGAATATAACGATATCGCGTCAAACACGCGGCCCACGGTTTTTGGGTGAACGCGACGGGTAACGGACGGCAGAAGCTGGAAGGGACGAATGACTTTGGACGGTCAACGACGAAACGGTCATATTCTCCCGTGCGATATACGCCTTGGCCGGTTCGGGCGTAAATTCGTCCGGAATCGTTTTTCCGGTGCGAACGGAGAAAATGGCCGCCGCCATCCGCGACCGGAGTGAACGAGTATATATATATATATATATATATATATATATTTACGTACTCGGGGCCGGGTGAACGGAACGAGCGGACGACGGGTGGAAGAGGAAAGAAAGGAAACGGCTGTATAATATTGTCGTCTTGAAACAAAAAGTTGATTATAAATTAAAAATTATTATGGTCGGACGACTCCGTAGTGTATTATTATTATTATACACCTGCTGATGTTACAATCTAGTTGTTTGTGTTGGCCGCGAGGAGCGCGCCGGGGGCGGACGGGTTATTGCCGCGCGGCGTTATTTCTACGCGAACCGTTCCCCGTCCGGGCGGGCCCGCCGCGTCCGTTCGTATTAAAAAAAAATTCGTCCGCCGACGACGCAAACCGCGTTAGGACCTTTTCACACACACACACACACACACGGATGATAGACGTTTCACACGTACACGGTTTTCTTACGGTTTCCGCGCGGCATAGTCGTGGTAATTTGTGTCCGTTGTCAGTTTGCTGTCGAGATCTGTTCGTCGTGATTATAAACGGTCGCGGTAATGGATAAAAATAAACGTTTATATAATTAAAATATTTCGAGTATATATTTTACATAAATTACTTTGGGAAACGGCGTTTTTTAAGTATTCCAATTCGCTTACAATTTACCACCATTTACTTAATACTACCCAAAAACGGATACTTTTGATTATAAAAAATAAACGAAACACGTCAACCTACCGTAATTATTTGTTCGCTCTTTGTCGTAATTAATGAAATCACTCCGTACACACTTCTCTCCAGGCCTTCTTTGTTTCAATCCTATCTTATATATATATATACGTCGGATGTTTTATCCCACAATACTGGACGACTTTCTATGAGCGAGACGAATAAATCGACATCCATAATAATCGTGCGCTCGTAGAACGGGCAGAATGAAATGACAGAAATAATTGATTGTGTCGTGTATGTGTGAACGGTATCGCGTAACTATTACACGTGACGGAACTTTGAACCGCGTGTGTGTGTGTGAAAAGGCCGTTAGTCTAGCGTCCGGTGCCGTACCGGTGTCCAGCCGGACGGGACGGTAACTTCGAGCGGCCCGTGCCGTATTTCTCGATGAAACCGTTTGTTTTTCCTACGTTCTCCGAAAAATGTTCGCTCGGCCCGTCACACGGCCGTTCGACGGTTGGTACGACGAATTCCCGAAACGGGTCGACATGTATATATATTTAATTTTTTTTCGTTAAAAAAACAAGGGCGGTTCTCGGCACCGGTAGATCGGCCGGGGAAGTTTACGTTAGCCGATACGGAACGTCGAAACCCATCCGCGTTCGTCCGGTTCTCCCGTGCGCTTGTAATTCGGATACCGTTTCGCCCGCGCGACACTCGGCGGCCCGTAATCCCGACCAGTTTATTAAAACCGGCCAAAAAACCTATCGGCTACGCCACGAGATATATACTCCGGTAACCGATCTATTTGACGATACATAACGCGGTTTATTTATCGCGCGTACGTTTCGCGTTATAAGACTTAACCACGTAGACCGTACAATAAAAACGCTTCTTTCCGTATATACATACAATTCGTCCCTCTCTTTTTTTTTTTTTTTTACACTACCGCGTGTCGACCTCCAGTTATTTATTTTCATAATGTCGTTCGCGAAACTTTCGTTATTAAATATGTGTAATTACACGCGGAGCGTGTTCTCTCCCTCGTCCTCACACACAAACACACATGGTAACGTAGTACTCGAAACGCCCGTATTTCATTTTTACGTCCGCGCGGATACCGAATAATATTTGTATAGGCGTTTTTCGTCCGGTCCGCGGGTCGAACACAATGCCTCGCGACGCTGGTGGAGGATGTGTGTAGGGGATCCCTGTACGACAGATATGGTAAATTCGTTCCGGACGACCATGGTTACGATTTATTTATCGGTTTTTTTCTTTCTTTTTATTTCGACGCGGTAGCGTCCGAATTAATGTCACAAGTCACGCGCGATGTCTTCGACGGCCCAACGGAATATTTGTCACACGATACCTAACCGTGGGAACCGTTTCAGTTTTTCGGACGACCAACGTCCGTTCAACGTACGCTTGTATCGAAATAGTCGAACGGTTCGTCCTTGTTCACGGTATACGGTACCTTATCACCGGGTGACGGATACTGAACGACGTTCGCGTAATTATATTCGGCGAGCCCGGCAACGTCGACCGTAAGTCTAACCGTGAATACTCCCCGCGTGTATTTCGTTGCCGTCGGCGGAACACGCGCGCCGAATGAATTGGGGAGCTACCGCTGGAAATTCAGGAACGACGTAGTGATTTGGAAACAGAAAGACGATCGGTTTTATCGTTTCCGGGGTGCTGCTGGCGAACCGGACGAGAAAAATCGGGCGCGGGGGACCGTCGAGGAATTTTTTACGTAAACACGTCCGAAGGAATTTCCTCTAATCACGTCGGACCGGCCGAGACGTAGGGACGGGTCCCTGAAGAATACCGTACGCGGGATCAATTTGAATTCCCGAGAGCGCCGAAAAAATTTCGAAAATTCTTCGTAAATATACGTTCGTTGGGACGTATACGTCCCGTAAAGGGATATATATCGGAGAGCCGAATACGAGATCAACGACGACGATCGTTTTTGGCGCGAAACGTGATCGGGTGAGAGGAGGGGCGACGGAATTAATTGGAGGGATAACGTCAGCGCGGTCGAATGATCGACGTTACCGAACGCGCAATGACGGCGAATCGCTCGTGCCCGTTTCCAGCTCCTCGACGGGGCGGAAACGGACTTGACCGATACTTGATAACCGTTGGCCATTGGCCAGGAACGTGGCGATTCCGAAAATAGTAACACGCGAACGGAATTATCGTTGGCCGTTGTCGCGTCGGCGCCGGTGAAACGGTCGGTATATTACGTGGACGACGAACTAGGCGGAATTTCTTTCGAATCGATCGAATAATTCATTTGGAATAACGATAAAACAATAGCGAAGCGCTCGCGGTGGCCGTTCGTATAGTATTCTATAATCGAAACGCCGGCCGTTTAAACCCGGCGATTCGCTTTTGCCGACAATATTGTAAATGTCGTCGCGTCGAACGTATACCCGGCCCCTCCAGCCGCGCGCTACGTACAATCGGGCGAAAATTTCGAGTGGTTTTCGAGAATCTTCGAAACGGAACGAACGAATAATAACGACGTCTGTGTTCTTTCGACAAATTTCGCGCCGTAATTATATATTATTCGTGCGCGCGAATCACAACGATATAATAAGCGAATATTTCCGGACGGTCGGCGGGGCGGGCGGTAAATATCGCTAGTGAAGTTTTTCCCGTTTTATCGGATAAAAAGAAAAACTATATAACCGCGTACTTAAGTACCGTACGCGCGGCGCCGGGAAGTCGTTAACGATTTTCAATCGACTTTTTACTACGAACTTTTCACGCGTAACACGCGCACACACTTATATATATATACGTCACTCCGAGGGGCGCCCTGTGCACCGCCGTGCAGTCGCGTTCTACTCGTGTACGCGTCGGCCATCGTATTTACCTGATCCGTCCCACGTCCGCCGCAACACAGTTGGGCGTATAAAAACCTATGTGAACGTTACCCTCTCGTCCCCGCGACGAAAACAAATAGAAAACTAGTTCTTAACGCGCCGTCGGTCCCGTACGGCTGTACGTTCTCCGGCCTAATACACTCGAACGCGCAAAGCTAATATACAAATCGACACCGGCTGCGCGATTCTCGCCCGCACGGGACCGGTAATAATTCTAAGCGACGTATTCGCGTTCCAGAGGCCCAGGCTTCCGTCGGACGCGTTTAAAGTCACGTCGCCCGTGAAACAGGACAATTCAAACCGGCGAACGTTCCTCCGGACCGAATATCGTCCCTGCGCGTGACGTTCGTCCGGCGTCCGTTGTTCTACCAATCCAACCTCAGGGTGCTGCCGGTCCTTCGCCTCGGCCCTTGGAATAGCCCCCGGCCCGACGCACGTCGTTAACCCGACCGATCCGTTCGATTGGCCCGAACACTTTTGCGGCTGGCCGTGCCGACGGGACGCGCCGAACCGTACGCGGCGGACCGACGGCGTCGGACTCCGCTATGGGATATTGCCCAAGTATCGGGTAGGGGAAGGGCGCAGAATTCGTTCAATTTTTTTCGAAAAATACCCGACGGGGTACGTACGAGTACACCGGCTTGTCCGAATAGAATATTAATTAATTTTTTGTTTTTGTCACGGCGAATGATATTATCGTCCGCCCGCGCACGCGTACTCGATACCTTTCGCCATTCGACCGTGACAGCGGCGTGTTTACGAACTTTTTTTTTTTTTTTGGAAGGGAGAGGAGGGAAGGTATCGTTACAACGAAATCGTTTTAAAACGCCGGTATTATATCGTACACGCTGGTCGTGTATTCGAACAACGGTTTTTTTACGTAAAAATAACGAAATCCAAATGGGATACTTCGCCGATAAACGTGAAAATATTTCGTTTCGCACCGTTATCGTTTACGCAAATAACCGCGATTGTATTTACGAAAATTTGAGATTTTCGAACGTTCTCTTTGGGGGGGGGGTTGGGGGAGACAGATGGAAACGCCCCTAACATCCCCAACTATGAATACGCCACCGGACCGTGCGATCGGCGTCCGAACGGAACGTGACGTCGCGCGTTTGCCGCGAAACAGGTACGAAAACACGGGCATTTGCGTGCCCGAAAAAGAAATCGTTCGGGACGTACGCGATCGTTTTTATTCGTTAGGTATCTTCTTCGTCGCCCCAAAGTTCGGGAAAAATGTAGTCGATTCGCGTTTGTACCGCCGGCCGAATAACACGCGCGACTTTTTCGGTTTTAGTAATAACTTCTTTGCCGAATTACCCGAATTTCACCACCGTCTCGCTACCAGACGGCCCGTAATATTTCGATTAAAGCGACGATGTCGCCAATTATACGCGCGCATAATAATTCTCGGTCGTTCCCCGTGTTTCCCTTCTCTCTTCGCCTATATATACGCGCAGAAAGAGAGAGAAATTACATATATATCCTCTTACCGTAAATCACGATTTCGTACGTATATATAGAAATTATAATTTATAGAAACGATTCGCCGTATTCGTCGACGATACGAGAGAATATTATTCCTACGACGCGTACACCGGCCGCCATAATAATAATAATAATAATAATAATAACCACGGGCCGTAATAATACGGTTACGTCTATAACTTTGTGGCCCGCGACAATATCCGCGTTACGTGTACCGCGCCTCTCTCCGGCGACAGGAAGTTAATTACGATTTCCGCGTATAGGCGCGCGCGTACCTAACCTTCGATTCCGGTCACTCGTCCGAACGTAATTCCGTCCGTTTCGGGTCGGTCCGATCGACGCGTTGTGGTACCCCTCGGTCGGCACTCGCGCATTTGGCAAATACGCCTCCCGTTCGCGAACAACGCGATAACCGGCGATTATTGCGGCCGTGCTGGCGATCGCCGTGCCTGTGTCGTTCCGGACACCCAGCAGGAAACGTCGTGTGTGTTCTTGGTGCCTGTTGCGCCGTCAAAGTTCGAAAATCGTATCTGTTCGCGAATCGTCGTCGTTGCCGGTACACCGTGTTTGCGCGTACTTTCGCGTTATTACAAAGTCAACGATAACGTTATGTGCGCGTCGTCCAGATCGTGTTCCGTTTTGCTTATCGATATATACGTACGTTATTTCGAGTCGTTTATCGATAAAATACGACGAGTCCATTTCGATATTAATCGTACGCGGCCAATTCATTCGTACGTCGACTTTAGTTATTCGCGGCCCCTATCGTCCCGTCCGCGAAAATTGGTAAGCCGGTGGCCGTTTTAAACGGTGCGTACGACTGTTGGACGACACGATCGGCGGCGGTGTCGCTTTAAGCCGAACGCGTACGTTTTTTCTCGGACATTCGCCCCGCCGGTTAGGTTTTCCGTTTTTTCTCTCCCCCCCCCCCGGGAGATTTGCCGTGTTCAAAAAATAACGGAACGTTTCCATATGTCCAAGCGTTTATCAGAGTAAAGTTCGCGATTGTCGACAGTTTTCTTTTTTATCGCGTCGGCGCGCGTTAGACTAGCCGTATTCGTCTGTATTAGACGCGTTTTACGAGCTCGGCGATTTTCGGTTTTGTTACGAAAAAAAAAAAAAAAACGGATCGAAGAATTTGTTCGATATACATATATAGTACGCAGTCAAGTTTTATTGCCCGTCGATCGTGAAACGTTTCTGGAACGATTCGTGAAACGGACGACGACGTTTCGGCCGAACACGCGTTCCCGGGCCGAGAATCTCGGTACGGTTTCTACGAAAATCATTTCGTTTTTCGTACGAAACGCGCGAATTCGTCGTCGTTTTATTGGTCCGTGGGTTTTTCGCGACATTCGTCGTCGTTCGGCGCCGAATCGAATAACTTAAGACGAGAATTCGTTCTACCGGCGCGATATTAAACGCGCCGCTCAAATGACGACCGAATGTAACGCGTCGTGACTAATAAAACCGCGAAAGTGTTATTATAAAAACCAAAGACAATTCCCCTGGCGCACGTTCGTACTTATTCGCGGACTCGCGCGACGACCGACCACCGCCAACCGCAGCGGACGATACATTCGAACGACTCGCTCTACCAATATTGTTATCATCGTCCCCTCCGATACTAACGATCGAAGCTCGCGGACTTTTGATCGAACGCGTGCAACAAACACTGTTCCGGACGGGACAAAGGATCGGATAACCAGTAGTCCGCGCGGTCCCGTCGTTTCGACGATTTTTTTTTTTCGTCGAGACGAAACTCTGAGATTATCGCGCGACCGGAAACGAACGAACGTCCGTCCGTACGGCATACACGGACAATCACGAAAGTACGGTTGTATCGCGACGCGACTATAGCGGTGTGAAACCGGTCAGTGGTGTGTAAAGGCCGTCCGTTCGCTCCGGAACGGTCGTAGTGGAAACACGGCGCGTTCGCTTGAACGTGGCGATACGCCATCGAGTTTCGTGCGCGGCTTGGAACGAACGCGACCGAAACGTTCTGGGTGCTTCGAGAGCTCTTCAAACGACCACTGCGAGGCCACAGTCCAGATGGCGGCACGGGACGTCCAAGGAGGTACCGCCGGCAGAAAATGGCCGACGAACTCCGTTCTGAACGCCAAACAACGGTTAGAACCGACGGCAACGTGAATCGTCCGCGTTCCGGCCGTTCCCCGATCGAGCGGCACCCAGCAAATCGCTGACACCCTAAACGTTCGCGGTGTTACACGCGAGTGCGTTCGGTGTTACGAAGACCAGAAAGAACTTTCGAAGTTGCCTGTCACCGGGCCACACGGTCATCGTCGTTGCCCACTTCAACACGTCGGTGGTCAGTGTCCCGGCCCACTTACGGTCTCGACTTGGTTTTTTCGTTTGGCCGACTGCAAAGAGAGAGAGAGAGAGAGAGCCGAAAGAAAAAATGCATCGGGAAAAAAAAACGTCCAAAAGCGTTACGAACGTTCCTCAGAAAGACGTCGCGGAGTTTTCGGGTGCCCTTCGAGGCCTAGCAAACACGTGCCCGCAAGTGTCACCGATACCGGGGCGGAGTGTTTATGAAGAATTTCGAACGTTTGTACCGGTAAAACTATTTTGCCCGCGAAAACGAGCGTTACTTTTGTAACTGACCGTGTATTCACAACCGCGGTTAGGTTTCGACCGAGTAATTGTACCGAGAAAACCGGCGATCCGTCGACCCGGAACGAACAAAGGTACGGTTGTTTATCGTACGATCTGGCGGCGCGAGATTTATCGCGGAGTCGAGGGTCGCCGTTGCGGATCGCGCGAGATGACGGCGCCACTTCGGATAATAACCTACCGCCGTTGTACAATACGTGGAGGGGAGACTTTCCCGGGGCCGAAGACTTAAAAATGGACGCGGCGTCCGATCGTCGCCGTCGCCGTCGCCGTCGTCGTCGTCGTGGCAACGGCGAACAGATTGAATCGTTTTTATTAATAACAGTCGGTAATCGAGTTGACAAGACGAGCGAAAGCGCGAGTGTACATAGTACGAATCCACCGGAGAATGTGAACCCGATGTTCGTTCGTCCGGAACAATGACTCGGCGGCGGTTGCAGTGGCGGCGGCGGCGGCGGGACGGGTCGATAAGTTTCGTGTTTTTCCGCTCGTTAAATACCACCTAACCCGTGTTCGTAGGAAGAGGGGGGGGAATTATCGACCGGCGCCCCGTTGTGGTGGTTTCGGCGGTAAAACGGCCCGTACAAAAACGACCGAACACGATCATCGACGATTTATACGACGCGTCCGTGTACGACCATTCTACTCCACTCTCTCTCTCTCTCTATCACCCCTTCTCGGATAGGAAAAAAAAAAGGTATCCTCTCAAAACGACCCGGAGAATTCGTCGCGACGGGAAACGAAACTAACGGAACGCGTAGCCGGCCGTTTGAAAGACTTTCGGCGTCTTACCCGTGAAAATCGCGTTATACGCGAAAACGCGAGGTCTCCGAGTAAAAAAAAAAACCGGGCCGACGGGCCTCTCGGCCGGTGCCGGTATATATTCGGATATTACGCGAACGGTACGAAATTATACGAGTTCCGTTTTATTTCGGGAATACCGACCGGTGTATACCGTAAACGCGGTTGCTCCTAGCGAGGTTAGGGAACAAAAATCGAAAGTTTTTTCGCACCCCGGCAAAATTACGGCGAAATAACGAAAAGCGTATTCGCGCCCGGTGTTTCCGTACGTGACGATTTGTCGTCGGATTTCCAATGAACGACGCAATCAAACGCGATCCATTCGAACCGTCCACTTCACCTGTGGTAGCGGCGGTTTTTTTCCCGTTTCGGAATGCCCCTGAAAAACCAAACCGCTCGACCATAATCACCGTTTTTACGATCCGACGATAACTTCCGAGACAATAATAATAAATCGTCGCGCTCGCGAAATCTAACCACCGTTTTCTTTTCGGCCATTTTTGTTTTGTTTTCGCGACGGTGGGAAAACAACAGAAACAAACGAACGGGATACGCGATACGAACCCGTCGATCGTTTCGTTTCCCGTTCCAATAACCGTGTACGGTAAATAAATGTATAACCCGTAACCGGGTAACGTTCGTATACCGCGGAACGAGTAGTCGCGCGTCTGTCGAAATCGTTACCGCCGTGTCGTCCGTTCGTATTTAATCACGTCACATTAGCGGCGTTCGGTATCACGTTTGACCGACGGAAACGGACGAAACCGTACGTATATATCTATATATATATATCCCGTCCGGTACGCGACGACTTTCGGATACGACAGTTGCCTGAAGTGCGCTCGGTTCGTAATTAGTTCCCGGGACGAGCTGTCGACCCTGCGCGTCGTGTGTGCCCGGAACGTCTAGACCGGCGCGGTTTTTCGCCCGACACCGGGCGGATCGTTTGTTCGCGCGTTCGTGTTGGCTGGACCGAATCACTGTTCGTCGTTCCCGACGGATCGAACCGCGGACATTTTCGCCGAACGAACGCCGTCCGACGGCGTTTTGGCTAGGCGTATACAAAAAAAACAAACACGTTCGCGTCCCTTGGCCGTTCGCGCGGAGTGCTCGTTGTACCGAACGCGAGGGTACCGAAGATAAAACGGAAACAACCGGACGTTCAACGAAAGGGGACGAAAACGCGTATAATGTACGCGACGGGACGGGTCCGTCTAGCCGGGCACGGTGTGAGAGCCAATCGGTCGGCGGCTGCCGGTGGACTGTCGGCCGAGCGTCGTAGACAAAAACCAACGACGCTATTAGGACGCGAACAAATTTCCTATTCTAAAAATACACGCCGGGCGCGTACCGAGCACGTACGGCGTGAACGACCGGACGCGAATACGCGCGTCACCAACGAAAAACGGCCACTGGGGCACTGGCCGCCGCGCGTTTTGTCGCCGCCGTTTCCGGTTCGTCGTTCTGTACATGCTTTATACACGGGCGGCGACTCGTGACCCCGACACTACGATACGAGTCGGAAGTTTCAAACTACACTCAAGCGTGCGTACGTGGACGTGACGCGCGAGGAAGCGATTATTTAACGGACGGGTCCGATCGAACGAAAATATTGCGCGCTGACGGACTCGCGTACGTCCATCGGCCTACGTGGAACGGCGGACGTGTATCGATGTCGAAATTCTCGGTATAGTAAGTACGTCGAACTGAACCGGAACTATAATTCGTTCGGGAATTATTCGAACGGGCCGCGTATTATATACCGATCGATTGTCGGCGCGCCGAGCGCAAATTATTACTACGGCCCGTTTGCACACGCGCGTTTTCGGTGTATCCGTCGGTCACTGGCCGCGTGGGAACGGCGGAGAAAACGGTGGGGAGGGGTACGATGACGTTTCTCGCTGGTCGTACGTTGTTTTTCGCTAGCCCGCGACGGTCGCACGGGACGCGATCCAAAAGACCTTTGGTTCTCGAAACGGGACATCGCCAAACAACCGTTGGACGTGACGAAAACCCGTGGCCCGCCGGTTTTAAATTTTAAATTTGACCAGCCGCTAAAACACCGCCGCCCGTCGGTACCGGTCGGCCGTTTGAGAGAAACCGCCGTCGGCGGTAATTCCGACGCGATTATTTGAAAATACCGTCGCGCGTGCTTAACTAGTACGACTAACTACGCGTTAGCGCGTCGATGGGGCCCGTCCGACGGTAGCGCACTTTCGGGGCTACCGAAATAACCGGTTATTTAACACCGTTTAGTCCCTGTCGTCGGCCGGTCTTCAAAATTACTTTCCGCCCGCTCGTCGTACGTCCGCCGCCGTGCACTAGCCCCGTCCGTACCGGGACAGTGTCGGCGACGCCCCGTCCACCCAACGACGACACCGACGAGTTTTCAAAACGCCTCGAAACCCTCCCGGTTCCTTCGTCCCGACGCCGAATCGAAAATTTCACCCGAGATCGATAACGGTTCGCGCACACGGCCGCGGCACGGACCCCGCGGCGGAATTCTCGTACGACGACAACGTAACACGGCCCTTTGTGTATAATACGACGATAACGGTTCGCGCGACACGCGCGCGTATATCGCTGCAGGTGTGTAACGCCGCGACCCTCCACTCCAGGATACCCTATGTTTATCGTACAAGCCTTTATGTATACGCACAAACTTCCGACACGCTTTTCGCACGGCGCGCGCGCGGTAAAGTTTTACGATTCCCGAAAGGGCCGCGCGTCCTCGCGTCTTTACCGCCACCGTGGCGAGGGGTCGTACACGTACTTACGAACACGTGTCGCCGGGAACTATTGGACGGACCGGCGGTTATTATTTCTCGCCGGCGTCGTATAATAGACGCTAGACCCGCCGGTCCGGGGACGCGTTGTACGGCCGTGTCCGATATATAAGCGTACGGGCGAATGGCCGAAAACGGGGGACGTTTTCGCGGTGCCGCCGGAGTGGGCGGAACAAAGCGAAATCGGTCGTTTCTAGGGGGCACCGAGATTGAAACGCGTCGTCCGTTCCGAACGACGAAAAACGTAAAACCGCGAATACTCGTCCGACCCGATTGTCGCCGCGGTACAGTTTCCCGACCTGGTTACGTCGTTCCACCGTATTAATCGTAAACGTCCGGATTAAAAATATATTTGGGGGGGGCAGGCGCCTTTTTACTTTTGGCCGAAGCTAGAGAGCTTTCTCCGTCTCTATACACACCCGACGGTCGCGCGCGCGTCCCCGGAGTACTTATCGCCGAACGGTTTGTTTCTTTTCCGTACGGGCCACGTGTCCCCAACCCCCATCCCGGTACCGGGTTTTCTCGCGAACCGCAAGTACGCCCGGATTGCCGGCGAACTGGTTCGAACCAGTCCGTTACGGTCCGACGACCAATCGCGGCGAATCAACGTCCACGGCTATCAACCTGTACGCGCCGATAACGACGGGCGTTCTTATCGCGCGTGCTCGACGATATTCGTTCGACGTTAGGATTTTAAAAAAAAATTCGAAAATCCAAAAAACGATCGTCGACGTCGAGCCACCGCCCCCTTCGCCCGCGGCGCCGGAATTAAAAACCGTTACGGCGTTCACGGGTCTTACACGCGTTTCTAAAAACGCAAAACTAAACGATTTTCGGACGCGCGCGGGCCAAGTTCGTTCCGAAACGCCGCGTTAATTGAAATAAATAACCGAAATGTTTTTCCCGCCGATCCGTCGCACCCCTCGCTGTTCACCGAACCTCGGCCGGTTACATACACGGCCGCTGACCCGACGATTTTCCGCCCGTATTTAACCGCCGCATATTTAACCGGGGCCGGGGCGTTCGCGGTTTCCGTACCGGTACCGTCGCTATTGGCGTGACGGTTTGGGCGGGCGTCGCGACGAGAATTTCCAATCGAATTTCTTCGGAACCCCTCGGCGCCTCGCCCGGCGTATCGTAATCGAAAACGGAACCGGTAAAACTTCCCCCCCCCGAGTGTTTGCAATTCTTTCCGCCCGGTAACCTAACCGCCTTTCGGTCGCCGACGGCGATTGTTCGCGAAACACGAAGCGGCGTCGACGTGAGAGACCCCGCCGACACGCGCAATCGCTACGTTTCCACGGTCTAGAAACAACCGATAAACGGAACTATCGTAAAACCGTTTTCGTCGCCGTTATTATCGTTAGTCTCCGTTCCGGGGACTGGCGCGCGCCGAGCGTGAAATCCCTAAGAGTCTTAAGAGTGGCGCGGAAATTTCGCGAGACGGGACGAATGCTAAGCGCCCGTCGCGCGCATTCGCGAAAGAAAACAACTAAGCTGGGAAGGGTTGCACGTGGAACGGAGTACACGCCTATATATATATTTATTATACAGTACGACGAGTTTTCGGCTCTTCTTTATTGTTTTTCTTTTCGTTTTTCGAAACTCGCGCAATCTCTTTCCCGCGATCGTCTTTTTCGAATTTATTTATTCGGCCCCCCCCCACCTCTCCCACGACGTCACTACCACGCGCGACCGCCGATTGTATATATCGTAACGTTTCGGCAGTCCCGGGATTTCCATTTTTTCCGCCCTCTCCCGTCCGATCGATAACGGCGAAAATGATCGGGCATCGTACGCACTGTTACATACATCGGCGCCGTTTCCTCTCTTCGCCCACCAAACGACGCCGGACGTCCACCGGAATACGCGTACAGTTACCCGAACGGTTTGTCCCGTTAACCGAATTAACGGCGGCCGCGGCGCTCCGACGCTTCTCCGTGTTGTATCCCACCGGCCGGTGAATTCGTACGTTACTCGCCGCGGTCGGTTACGGTCCTATCGTATCCTATTCGCGTGGTCGTTTCCGTCGTCGACGACGACGTCAGCGCTCGTCCGGCCCTACGAAACCGATTTTTTCCACGGACGGCGGTCGTGTGTACGCGAACATTTCGATCAACAACCGATTAAACGTAATCGTCGCGTAACCCCGCGGGGCGGCGTTCGTTGCCTGTTCCGGCCGGCCCGGAGTAACACGCGCGCCGGGTGTCCGTTAGGCCGGCACGGTTAGGTCATTATCATACATATCGACAACACTTTCTGTAATATTAGGGATAGTAAGGAAAGGGACCCGTACGTTGGGCATTAGGTACGGGCGAGGGGAGGACGCGTTTAGCTTTAACGAGACCGATTTGTTTCCGGGGGGGGTTCGAGAATTATTCGGGAATATTAATTACCTCGGCGCGACGTTGTCGATTCGAACGAGTTACGAAAAAGAAACACGGCGTAAACCGAGTCGGCAAATTACGCGAATTCGTGGGCAACAAAAACGAGGCCGAGACGCGGAAATGCTGGCGAATAGAACGACGAGGCCCTTGAATCTCCTCGAAATACCGAGACGTCCCTGCTGATACCCGTGGCTGGAGCGTCGAAGGACAGAGTTCCACCGACATTCCGTCTTTTATGGCGGAGTCGTCCGGTCAGGTTATAGCGACGTAACGACATATTAAAAGGTCACCCGTCGGTGACAATCGTAGTCTGTCGGGTATAGTTTATCGACATTTGTTCGCTTAGTAACGTTTCGTTCGATTCGTGCCCGTTGGCGTGATTTCGCGTAGTCGTACATTCTTCTTTTGTTTTCATGCACCGAACGTGTTCGCTTCTGTGACGGACACCTGGACAATCTAGTTCGCGCGCTATACTATTATCGGTATTTTATTAAACCACGGTCGGTATCCCGAGCGGTTGGAGCGTCGTACAATCATTTAGGCCGGGCGCACACCGAAAGAGCAAAACTGTTCCGAGCTGGTCGAAACATATTGTTTCGAACAGCTCCGAACAAATTTCATTCATGCTGATAAAACAAAACCAAACAAGACAAAATAATTATTTTATTATATTATATTTATTATAATATATTATTATTATATTATTTTATTTTTATATTTTTATTAACTAACCTGATGTTTTCATTTCTGTGCTGATTTCATTCCATAATCTGTCTTGGA
>JAIPRN010000328.1:48038-59060 GCA_025469175.1 Geopemphigus sp. TES_GeoC_2020 | reverse complement strand
GTGGGAAAGAGTGAGCGAGGAAAATACGGGAAAAAAATAACGCCGTAATTGATACCGCCGAGTGGCCCGCGCCCGCCGCGTTGTCGATAACTTTTAATCTCAGGTTCGGTGTCGTGTAATGGCCGGAGCAGCGGCTGTCCTGTACACACTCGCGACGTGAATAATGTATCGCGTACTAAGCGGGATTTCATTGTGCCTCCCCAACGAGCCGTTTTTCGCTCTTTAATCCGCCGTTTTAAAACAAAAAAAAAAACCAAAGTTAATTAACCCGGGTCCGACGTTAATTCCGTTTTGGAAAAATACGACGGGCGATTTCGGTACGATTCGAAACGCACCCGGTGCAGACGAGTCGCCCCGGAAACTCGAAGACCGTTTTTTTTTTTATTATTGTTCCGTCGCCGCGCGTTCGTTTACGTTATAGATAACCGAGCGCCGTTATTTCGGTATTTCGCGCGCGTCGGATCGCGCACCGATTTCGTTATAACGATATGTCGCTTGTGCCTGCGCGTTTGCCCCAACCGTCGATTAATAATTACGAGTCGGCAACGACGAAAACGTTCGGGCAAAACCTAACCGCGATATATATATATGTATACGAGAACGTGTTCGATTTGTCGGCTTCTTTATCCCGGACATTTGGCTGCGTGAGGCTCACCGAAAGCCGACGTGGCGACCGGAATCCCGGAAGGAAGCGACCCGGGTCGACACACCAACGTCAACCATAACCCCGCCAAGTCGGTGCCGCGGGTAGAGCCATACGGCGGGAACGTCGTCGATTTCGTTCGCCGGCTTAGCCCGGCCCGGCGCACCGCACTTTTGGCCGAGGTGCCCGCTCCGGTCGCAACGCGGTGGTTGTGGCACAGGCGCGAAACAGTGGAGCAACACTACCGGGTGTGCAAACGACACCAGTCGTCCCGCTCCCGAAATCGGGTACGGGTTACTAGGCACTCTTTTTATTTTTTCGGCGCCGGTGGTCGACCGACCCACCGTCACCTCGGTCGTGCGCCACGGACTCACCTACGTGAGTAGCCCACGTGCCGGTGTAAAGGGGCTCGTCCCTCAAAGCCTTGGGAATACCTCGCGTACGTTCGATTCGCTCGCAATCGAAACGAATTAGCGTACGTTGGACGTAACTAAACGACACCTAACCGAGAGTTCGGTCGGTTTCGTGTGTTTGTACGATCGGTGAAAATGGTCGGCGACCAGTTCCGCGAAAACCTCCCACCCCCCCGTACGTTATTCGTCTCGAACTCGTCGAAATCCGAACCTCCCCCCACCATCCACCGCCACTAAAAATTTATAATACGCGACCGGCGAACCGGATCATCCGTGGGGCCGGGACATTAGGCCAATCGAAATAGACAGAGAGGTCTACGGAGCTTAGGCGATCGTCCTAATTGTAAGGAACGTATCGAATTACAACGAGCGCGGGTCAATTCGTCTGGTAAACCGTGTGACGGTGATGGGCGGTCTCGTTCGGCCCGAAATTGTCTTCGGTACGCGGTATTTTACGTTCGAATCTAAGCCCGTGAAACGGGGCCGGCGAAACGTTTCGAAAATGCTCACGAACGGTAGACACGCGTCGTCGACGAATGCCGAAAGTAACGCGGGAAAAACGATCGAATCGCCTCGGGCGCGGTTAGGTTAGTTAATATACCTAACGCCGGGTCGTTCCGATAACGCGTTTTCGACGATTTCGCCCCACCCGTCCGCGGAGTGTCCGTCGACCGAACGGAAATCGAATAGGCGCCGGTTAAAAAAAATTACTCGCCCCGATACGGTACCGCGTTAATTACCGTACTACGGTCGCCCGCCGTCCATTATGTAGTCTACGCGTAAGCCGTCCGCGCGTGTTGACACTACACTCAACGTTGACGAACCCTCGACGCCGTGTCGATAAAATATCGTAATCGACGCGTTCCGCCGACAATAGACCGCGATCCGGGGGGGAGGGGGCGAGCGTTTGAAGTGAACGCGTCGTCTACGTGTGGCCGTTAATCGTCTATTACGTACGGATGGTACACGCGCGTACTTAAGCCCGAATTGGTTTACATTCGACGCCGTTCGATTAGGACGAACGATATGGCGCCGGAAAACATTCGCGTCCGGTTAGTCGTCGTTCGTCGGTGCCGCCGGTTTCGTTCGGCCGCCCGGGACACGAAATTTACCGTTCGCCGGCGCGTTCGGTTAATCGAATTTTTCGAAATTTCCGTAAACCTCCCCCCCCCCCTTGTAGTCCGTCGGCGACGCGAATGGTCCGTGAATCCGCGCGAGCCAAATTTCCGTTCGTCGTCCGTTTCAAAAACCGATTCCGACGTGGTGTGTTCGCGTCGGACATACTTCGTTAGGGACGCCGACTTCGTTAGGGGCAGGTTTATGTTTCGTTTTGGCCAACGCCCGGCGGCTAAAAGGTTTAAAACCGAATTACGCGGCGAACAACGACCTGGTCACGGTCCGCGGGTTTTTACCCGTTTTTCGCGCCTTCTGGTTTTCGTTCGATCCGCGCGGTCGTCCGGGTACTATTATTATTTCGCGAAATCGTACGCGCCCCCCCCCCGTTCGTTCGAATATTTATCAATTCGTCGGCGTTTGGAAAAGCGACGACGAATTCGATTATTCCGAAAATATCGCCCCCCCGTACGCTTCGGGTACCCGAAGTAATACTCCGCAGACGGCCGTTCCGGGCGCGCTCGCCGCCGGGTAATAAATTCGGCCGGCCGTCCAATGTCGGGTACGGCGTTCGTCGATACGATTTTCGTTACGTTCTCGCGCGCTTCGTTTAATCCCCGGGACCCTTGGCGCGTCCCGATATTGACATTGGGTATACGCGTCGAATATATACCACCAACCTAACCGTCCAGGGTTACGTATCACCGCCGGACATTGGCGACACACGCCGTCCGTTTACCGTTCGTAGGTCTCCCCCAAGCGGTAAACCGGCAGTCGTTTGTATGGCCGGGCAACGGACGATTCGACGTAATTGTAGACGACACGCCGGTAGGTCAGCTGTAGGACATACTATAACGATATATAGGCCCGTCGTCGTCGAATTACGTTTTCTATATAATCTCCCGTTCACCCGTGGGTTCGTTTTTTTCTGTCGCAGATGATGGGCGTGTCCTTGTTGGGCTACGTGGTGTACATGCGACTGGACACGGTGCTCCAGGAGTGGGTGGACGCGCTGGAAATTTGGCAAATCTATTTGGGAATGTACGTGCTGATATTGGCGGCCGTCGTGGTGATAGTCGCTCCGTTACTGTCGTGTTTCGCCGTCTACCAGGAAATCGTGCAACTGCTGATGGTCGTAAGTACGAAACCCTCGAAAACGTATCGAGCGCCCGCGCCATTACGTTTTGTCGGCGTACGCGCGCGTTCTTCCTTCGCGTCAATCACGCCGGTGACGGATAAACGTCGGGATTTCGGTAATTTAAATATCGAAACGTTTCGCGCGTTGTCACCGTGGTCGGGTCGGCACCGAGAGCTCGCGGACGCTTATTTACGGGCCGTTCGTCTTTGCGTAATTTTAGAACGTTTCGTTTTTTTGGTCGCCGCTTAGCGTTTCGTTCGCTACGGAACGTCGCGGAGCTTTTCGATTACCCCGCGACCGTTTCAAAACGAATGTCGCCGGCGCGTTCGCTAATTTTCGACGCGAATACGTTACTATCCGACCGGTCAACAACTACATCGGACCAACATGATCAACAGGCGCAATGACGGCACGTCCCCGGAGCCAACCGCCGTATTCCACGACCGGTATTTCGACATAGATTCGGCGACGTTCGTTCGTTCGAAACGAAACCGGTTCGATTTTTCGATCCGTCGGCTTTCCGGGACAACGCCGAGCTCGGAAACTCGTTACCGGTGAAATAACGTTTTCAAACTGTGTATGTCCGCCACCCGTCGGCAAGTATCCGCCGTTCCGGTGTTTTTGGTTTTTCGTTCGTCGCCATTTCGAGACGGTTAGCGGGACGCCACGAATAATGGCCCTCTCTGTGTACCGAGAGTGCGTGTGCGTGCGCGTTTGTAACGCCGTCGGGCCTGGCGTCGCCGCCGTCTCCTTACCGGCGAAAATTAGCGACCTTAATCCGCTGTGTCACCTTTGCGGTTCGGCGACCGTCGCGCGAAGTTTCGGAATCGATCCGTCGGACGAGGCGTCGCCGATGACGGGTATTATAAGTTTACCCGGACACACGCGCGTATTTACACCAACGGGCGACCGTCGGGGCGGCGACGGTTTTCGAGGCGAAGTTCCGCGCGAATACGCCGAGTTCGATTAACGGTAAAAGTAGTCGAGGCGACGGACCCTTTTAGCGGAAACGCTCGGTGGAAAAAAATGGCGAAAAACGTAATAGTCGATGTCGTTACGACGGTTCGTGTGGCCCGGAGGGGAGGGTAGTTTGCAAACGAAACGCGAACGGCGACGTCGTGTCGGCCGTGTGAAAATGCGTGGCCGTTGTAAAATTAAAAACGCCGGGTCAAATACGCGAAATACCTGCGGCTGGTTTCTTAATAATTGACCATTACGAGTAATATCGTTGAAATATTACGGACGCCTGCAACCACCCCCGTAGCTCTTATTACGAGTCCCGAAAAAAAAACAAACGAAAATATCCGAAATTCGACCTGGGGGGGGGGAAGGATTTTCGTAATTTTTAGTCACCCTCCCTTTCCCCGAACGAACTACCTTATGGATGGGCAAACGTGTCGGACAAAGACCGTTGCCCGGAACGTTCCCGGATCGTTCGATTTTCGGTCTTTTTATTGGAACGGACTAATTTGTGGGGGGGGGGGGCGATAACACCATTCACCGGAATGGTGAACACGAGTTAGGCGATAGTTTCTTTTCGTTCCGCGCGACTACGGCGGGCTGCGCACTGAAGAAACTAGTTTTGATAAACCAATTTCACGTAACGTGAAACATTTGTTTCACGAAACCATTGGGTTAAAAATCAAATAGACGCGCGCACTGAGTTTCGATTAAACGGAAATTGTTCATAGTTGCGCGACCGCGCGGTTACATAAAACTAGCGATTTCGGTTTCAACAATAAGGTTTCGTCAGTTACGGCAGTTTAATTTAAAACGTTTAAAATTGTAATTTTTTATGCACGTGTTTACGTTATTTATATCATATTTTAATATAATAATTATATTAGCGTTATATTATACAGCGTAAAAATAGTAAAGCGTAATAAATAGTGTAAGAAAGTATAAATAGTATTTTTCGTAGTAATCGAATAGTGTTGATATAAACATAATAATCTACATAAACGTTATCGACGTTTTGACCAATATTATCTATGTTTATTTTACGAATATTATTCGTGGACTTTTACTAAAAATCCAATATCTACGTTTCCTTTTTTTTGTTGTTACGAATCCACCAATACACACAAAATCAGACGACATTGTCGAGACTATAAATTTTTTTCATGTTTCGTCGGTGCAAAAGGCAAATATGAAATCGGTTCCGTGAAACTGGTTTCGTGAAATTGGCTTCCGTCTCGTTTCGTAAAACTAGTTACTTCGGTGCGTAGTCCGCCTAAAATCGATACATATTCGACGTAACGGCGGGCCGAGCGTAACGAGCCCGACGCACGGGGCGACGTGTGTCGGCCGGCTAACGATTTTTCAATCCGACGTCGTACGGTTAGGTTAGGAGGTTAGTGGCCGGGGGGGGGGCGGCGAAAAACACGAAAACCCGAAGGGCGAACAAAATACGGCTGGAAAGATATCCGCGGACGCGATATAATCGTGAGTTATGCCCGCACGCCGCGGAAATCCATCAGAGCGGTGTGTGTGTGTGTGTTACGTACTCGCGGCGCGCGCGGTCCGACCGACCGTTTTCTTTTGTTTGCCCGGCCGAGTTCCGGCGGTCTCACTCCCCATTCGTTTTGATTAAAATCCGGCCGTGATTTACGACCGGTTCGTCGATACCGGACGCGCGTCCCCGCGGCCGCCGCGACCGCCCCGCAATCGCCGCCGGGATTACAATAAAGAATTACCGTACGGCGGGTTTTGATTTTTCTCGCGTGGACGGCCAGCGGGGGAAACACCGGCGCGTTTTCTTCGGGGCTTTTATTCGCTCGTTTCTACCCTTGGCCCGTTGTCTTGACGCGCGCGTGATCGGTCACTCGTTCCGCTGGCACGCGCGGCCGAGCCGAAAGTCCCCGCCCGAGCCAAACAACTAACCCGCGCGTTGGATACCGCACCGACGATTCGAAAACACGGACACTCGTGGTTATTGTCGTAGGCGACCGCGCGCTACGAACTCCCGCTTTCGAATAAACCGGACGATTCGTCCGTCGCGTTACTTTCGCGCCGCTTTCCGGTACGTTCGTGTCCGGCGCGAAATAATTTCCGAAACATTGACGTTAACGCCGTCCGTCGCGAGAAGTGTGGGGGGTTAGGAAACACGTGGCGATAAGACAGAAATTTACGCGACTACTCTTGTTTTACTCGATAACAGACTCACCGTAGGCCTTTGTTAACGTTTCACACGTTTTGTTGCACTTTATTTCGTATTTTACGCAAAATTCGATACAAATTCTTCGAGCCATTTCTTTTAACAAACCAAAGTCGCCGAGCTCATAAAAACACGTCTAACCTTAGCCGCTGCCACAGACAAAGTGAACTAAGAATACAGTTGAAAATTTTATCATACTTCAGGGGCGTGTATACCAACATAATAAAAAAAAAAATGTCAACTCTCCGAACCCGCGAAATTTGAAAATTTTCGTTATTTTCTGAACACGTCTCGTATACGGACACCAGATGCACCGTGCGCGGCCCGGACATTTACCGTTTGATTCGCGCCGACGAAAAGGACGAAAAGGAGTTTTTACGTTAAGTGGTTGGGTGGGTGGGGGGATACCTTTAGAACGTTCGAAAGTACGCGCGATTTTTTTTATTTCGTAAAATGAAAATACGGCGTGTCGATAATACGTACCCAAAAGTTTTAGAGCGAAATTTCAAGTACTCTCGAAATTAGAGCCTAACTGGTGTTCGCTCGGCGCCCGCGTCGAGGCGCGCCGCGCGTATGTTCCGTCGCTCGAAACGGAGTGACTCGCTCGGCACTAACGGTACGTCCTAGGCAGTGCCGTACTTAGACCTGAATTTCGGTGCGAGGGACGCTGGGTGGGTGGTTAATTTTTAAATAAATCGGACGACCCTAACGAAACAAGACGCGTTATAAACTTTAATACGCTGTTCGTGTTTAGCGATCGAAGTTTAAAGATATTTCCGTTTTTCGTTATTATCGACTAACAATATACGTCCCGTAAGAAATTAATTTTTCTTAAACAGTTTCACGGCGGAGGGATTATCCCTCGCCGTTAGTAGGCCGCTGGTCCTAGGAGCGGGGGGACGCGATAAAATTCAAAATGGGTTTTACTAACGGAATGTCCCGTTCGGAACGGTAAACACGCAGCCGGGCGAATTTAGCGGCAAATCGATGAAACCGTACAGTTATTATGTTTGGAAACTAAAATCGCGCGCTTTTCCCGAAACGTCAGTTTCAATAGTGGCGTGACCGATTGTTCGAAAACTACTTAAACGATCTTCTTGCAAACTGTACCAGCGCCCATTGTCTAGTACGTATCCAATTTCTATACGAACTCAAATTGTCAATGACAATTATAAACGAAAAGTATTTTTTCGCCGCTTAATGCGACGGGAATTTCGCGAAAAATTTGTTTTCTTCAAACACGCGCCGTTTTTCCCAATTTTCGTTCGTACATATAAGAGAGCGTTATTAGGTTAAAAAAACTGTCGCCGTCTGTCACAGATCAATACAACAGAGGCTACGTGTCACGCCAATCGTAACTCACATCGTTACCCCTCTTGTTTGCAGCCCTACGGTTTTATATATATATATATATATATATATATATATATATAGTTTTTTTAAATATTTTCTAACGAAAAAACGAAAATACGTACGTACTAAAACGTTTCAGCGATAAGTACGGCAAATTTCGAGACGATCGATTAAATAGTATTAATTCTCGAAAATTCTCGAAAATTGCCTCTTTCCTATCCTTCTAAAGGTATTCCTCTACCCGTACCGGCTTAAATTCGAAAGACGGACGAGTTTTATAAATACGATTTTCCGGCGCGAAATACGGGTACGCGGTACCGTCGACGCGGTTATTCTCGTCAGCGATTTATCGAGTATTTCCCGTTCTCGACACCCCATGCGGCAGTGGCGTACTTAGACCTGAATTTCCGCGGCGTTGGGGGGAATTTTTAATTAAATACGACTCTAACGAGAATAAACTGTAGTAGATTATCCGTTGTTAACGAACACGTTACGTTATTTTCGGTTTTTCGTTGGAGGGTTCCGCGCCACTGTCGGACGGTGTTTTCCGACCGAGTGGACTGTTGGTAAAATTTGGACTCGGACCGTTTCTACGCGGGCGTACACTCGGGGGCCCCGCTTTATCCGGTTACGTACACGCGACGGTTCGGGTCGGCGGATAAAAGCGTGCGCCGAATGTATTCGAACGTAATACGTGGTCGTTGCTATTATACCGCCGAGGTAGACGGACGACACGCGATTATGTAACGTCTTTTTAACGCCGTCGGTTTGTCACGCTAACTTTGTCAACTAACCTGACGCGCTCGCTCTCGTATTATATACAAATTACGAACCGTAAATTGAACGCCCGCCGCGAGTTTATAATTTGACGACGTAATCGCGCGTTATAAATATTCGGCGGCCAGCAAAGAACGCAGTAATACGAGTGTTATTGTATTCGCGCGCGTGACATAGAATTGATTAATCAGAACGGACGTGAATATACGCGAGGTGTATAGGTAAATCTGATAAACGAATTCGCCGTCTTTTCGGAGGAAAATCAACGTACCGACGAAAAACTACGTTTTCGTAAACAATAAAAAATTGTTTTCTCGATCGTAACTCGTAACGTATTGCACGCATATACGAATACATTACGAACGAGAAAGAAGTGTTTTCGGTTTCTTGTTGATTTGAACAGGCTCCGGACACCGTTAAACGTTGTCGCAAATAATCGGCTGTTTTTTCGTTCGGAGGCAAATAATAATATTTCGCGAAACGAAATCGTGTTGACTAACGGCCGCGCGTATATACGAACGGCGCCGGAACGATACCGGGAATCGAGATTATATAATAAAGGAACCGCGAATCTCTCGGTCTTTTTCGCGATCGTTTCCGTCTCGGTAACGAAATCGTAGGGATGGTGGCCGAATCGGCCGGATATGGTGGCGGGGCCGTATTTTCGAAAAGGCCGGCAATTGGCCTTACGGACAGCGCCGAACAGTGTTGGCGCGACGCGAAATCCGCGACTGCGATTTCGTTACGGTGAAACAACGGCGGCGTGTCGAATTATATCGGTTAATATTGGACGGCGAGCTACTTCCGTCGATCGTTCCTATCGCTCGTCGGGTTGCCCCACGCAAGTCGGCGTGGAACTTTTTTTCGAAACCGGGCGTTAGGACGCGACCTTCAAACGCTAACTTTATCGAGTAGCGCTTTTACCGATTTTCGAACGGAAATCGTTCGCTCGTTCGCCCGGAACAACGTCCCCGTCGTAAAATCGCGGTTTTATACGAACCGTTCGACTTCGAACGCGTGTTTCGGAAATTTGAACTTCGTACGCCGGTATTTCGGTATATTTTCGATTTTTCCGAAATCGTCGGGGCACGTGTCGACGTTCAACGCGTACACGAAAACGCCACGGAACGACGTCGTCTCGCATTCGTTTCGCCGATAGTTAAACGATTGTTATAAGAACAACGTACACATTCGCGCACGGTCGTATATTACTTATCGTCTTAAGAGGCTATTCTCTCTCTCTATCTCTCCGTAAGTCTATACTCGTAAATATATATATCTAGCCACGTTGCGTAACGCCGTAATTTCGTCATGTTACGCTCGGGAGAGTGACAAAGACAACAAACGACGATGCTCTTAAGCGCCGTCCGACGGTATCCCACTTGTTATTTCGTTCCTTTTTCAACCGCCACTCCCTTTCACCCGCTCGTCCACGTTCCCGCCACCGACGAACGTCGCGTTTCACCAAGAAAACATCTTACGCAACACAAACAACGGATTTACTTCCCCTCGCCAAATCTATTACCGCGATATATATATAATTTATAAAACGGTATTTATCCCCGCGCCGGAATCTTTCGAAGTTGATAAATTGTTAACGCTCCCCCCGGAATCCCTTTAAATCCGAATAACTTTGAATACGAGTTAAATCCGCGAGAAAAAGAACAACGTCGTCGTCATATATATATATATATATATGATTACGCGATAACCGTAAGCGTACGGTTATTATATCGTATTATTCCGGGCCGATCGATTTTGCGGAAACCCCGTCGCGTTCCCCCCGCCCCCGACGTCGGCGGTATTAATAAAAAAGAAAACGCCGCGTCCCGTAGGCAACCGCGGTATATGAAACGAAATGCGGCGTCGACATAACCCTACCGAACGGAAACGGTCAGGGTAATCGAAAAATGACCGCTTTCTCGACGAACGGTGCCGATTCCGTCGACAACGCGTTCCGGTCGCCGTCTTCGGGTGGCCACGGCGGCGGCGGTGCCCGAACAAAGACGGTGGCGTTGGAACGTAACCGAGTTCGTCTCGGTGTTCGGTGCATTGTTTTTCGGCGGGTATACCGGTGGCGTAAATGTTAGTAATCGTCGGACGTAATTATCGAGATAAATTTTTCCTAATAAAATTTTCGGCCGCAGTTTATCCGCCGGCCGTCGCCAAAGAGCGACCACCAACGCGCGCCTCGGGCGGTTCGCGGACGCCAATTAAACGGGTAAAATCGTTCGCCCGCTACGGCGATTTGTGTGTTTGTTTTTTACGCGTCGAACCATCCGTATCGTGTGTGTATATATATTAGTGCTCTGCATGGTCCGGTTTATATCAGTCCGGTCCGAACCGGACCGGACCACGGTCTGATTTGGTCCAGTCGTATGAAATAAAATTAAGTGACGGTTAGGTTCAGTCCAGTTCAATACAATTA
>JAIPRN010000328.1:13426-47938 GCA_025469175.1 Geopemphigus sp. TES_GeoC_2020 | reverse complement strand
TATATACATATATATATATATATATATATATATATTTCTTAAAAAAAAGTTGCGTGTTTTGTACTGAAATATATAATATTATTTTTTGTTTTTTTTTTTTTATTGGAAAGTCTTTTTTGAGATTGCGAACTTCTTTCCGCTTTGTATTACGTATTCTCTGCTAGAAGCACGCTGTAGATTCGTCGAACACATATATATGTTTCGACCTAAGCATAAGCAAAACCAACAATCTATCCGAAATAATCCGACACGATTCGTCTAACCCATATTTCTAATCAAATCTCTGAGTGATCCGAAGATAAAACGTTACTTTTGTTCGTCACGTGTCGTATTTGCTTTTCGAGATTTGTACCCGTTAACGATCGCTTCAACCACAACACGTCGCCATCGAGTGTACGCCTAGTTTACAGTAGCTGAATATCAAATGACTAGTACGCCGACGACACTCGCGCACGCGCTTTCGTTGGTTCGTCAATTGCCGACGACGAGACACAACGGTTCTCCGATTGTCACGCGCGTTCTAAAATACTCTCTGGCGTACGTTTGAACGACCGGCCGTCGAACGTGAGAGGTTCGGCGAAAGGGCCGTCGTAAAAACGGTATAGGCGAACACTAGAGTCCCGCCAGGACCGACGTACGTGCCGTATTATTTTATTCCGCGTACCTAACACGAGAACTTCCGCGTAGATTCCTCCACTTTTCCCCCTCCCCCCGCCCGTTTTTGACGAGTCGAATTTCTCACGTGACACGACGCGTGTTCGAATATTTCGGCCTACGACGAAAATATAATAACAACCTTGTAAAGTTTAACGAATAAACATTTAACGCGGCGAAAAAAAGTTCGCGCGCGCGCGCACACGCTCACTCGCCGATATCACGTGATCGCGTGCTAATAAATTGCCCCCGACGGACGCTACAGGGAGGGGATAGCTTATGCGCACGAATAAAACCGCCAAAGGTATTTAATTCCGCCCGTACGCGCGCGCACCTATACATTTTACGCCACGTACCGTGTCTGGCACACGCTATTCCTCGACGACCCTCCCCGAAAACATTACAGGTGTCGGGTCAACGACTAAACGCGAAATTAAAAACAAACGAAAGACCGTTTTTTTTTTTTTTCGTCGAACTTTCGCAACAATCTCTCCGTTATTATGTATTCGCGTGCGTACGTGCATATACGTCGCGTAAAAGCGATTACGGAACTTTGATTTAGTTGTTTTTTTTTTTTTTATTCGCTCTATTTCGTTTTTGTTTTCGTAATACGCCAAGTTATTATTTTCGACCGTATGGTACGCGGGGACGTTATACTGTTCGTATACCCGACGTACCGTGACATACAACAAATGTTTAAACTAACCGTTCAGTTTCGCCGATAATATCGTGACCTTACCAAAACTATCCGTTTAACGTAAACACACATTTCCACGTTTATCGGCCCGCTGTATATTTTCCTTTTTACCAATAAATGAACGTAATCTCGGATACGAACTCGGAATTTCGCGTATTCGTTCCAAATCGCTTATAATATCACGCCCCTCAAAAAAAAAAAAAAACATCTATGATCGCGTAGAAAACCCGAATCGATATTTTATTTTCAAATATCGGCGGACGGATCGACAAAAAATATTCTAACGATTCGCGTAACCATTGATATCGGCCAACTATATATATATATATATATATATAAATCCACGAATATATACGATTATCCGGCCGTGCGGTAAAAAGAATTTGTTTTTCGATCAACCACTATTCGAATATATTTCCAAAAACCAAAAACGATTTGAAACGCTTCGTCGAAGCTAGTATTCGAACGATACTTTTATAAAACAAATAACGCCGTACAATACGAAAATTCGACTTTTTTACTCCGGGCCAACATTATAATTGTAATAGCCGGCGTTCTGTTAACTTTACGTGTACGTGGAATAAAATAACGCCGGCGTTCGACGAAGAAAAATCGAATTTACTCCCAAACTACGAACGACCAGTAAACTTATTTATCGTTTAATAGACCAACGTGTGATGATAACACACATTTCGGTGCCAATTAATCGTCAGTTTATTTGTGGAACGATACGTATTGAAAACAAAAACAAAAAAAGACCGTTCGAAACGTGTTCGACGTTTGTGACAATCGCGATCGCGTTTTTAAAAATACTCGAACAAAAAACGCTCGAGAATAAAAAAAACGGCTTGTCTCTAAAACGAATCGTCTAAACGTTCGATTAGGCCGGTAGTTCGAAATTCTGAATAAAACGAAACAATAATAATAACGGCGGCGGTAACGATTTAAAAATAAAACGTTTTTAACGAAACGACCGACAGGGGAGGGGAGAGGAGGGCAGGACGCGTACAATTACAAAACGTTAACTATACGCGATTATTATATAAACAGACACAACGTTGTGACGTAATATATATATATCGCGAACAAATATTATAAAACAATAGCGCCTTTTGTTAAAAATATATATATATATATACACGTAAGCCGGCGTGTAAACATTTACAATCCACTAAACGATTTCGAAATATTTTAGTAACGCGTGTATTACACGTTAATTTCGCGCTGTATGAGAAACGAATCTATTATTCGAAATTCGAATACGTACAACGCTTTGTTTAGTGTAGGGTTGTTGAAGCACGCCAGTAGTGTTCTTTCGATTCGTTTTTATTTTTTCGTTCTCCGTCGTTTTCGTTATTATATTATTTGTCTCTCACTTGCCTTTCCCCCTCCACACACACACACACACACACTCCTCCGAAACATATCTCGCACCGCTGAAGAACGTTTAGTGACGCGACTAGAAAAATAACGCGAATTTCGTGTTATCAACCGTCCAAATATATATATATCGTCTTTCGTCGTAATTAAGTACGTTTCGTTTTCCCCCAAAACGCGTTTAACACCGAAGACAATACGAGCAGCTTAACGTCTTCTTTTATTCGCCGTTAATATTAATTATAGTTTCCCGCGTGAATAATGACACCGCCGGGATGTATTTGAGCCGGAATAACGCCGTTTACAAAGCGCCAAAATGTAAACTATTCACGGGACAACACTAGGATAAAATTATTATCAACCACTAATCAATCACCGGCTACCATCGGCGGTCGTACAATATATTGTACGTGTACGCCATTATTTAGCGGTACGACGCGTAAATTACGTTATTGTTATTCGATTCGGTTTTTGTTGTCGGCCCTACACACTACACGCCCGCGATGAAACTTGGTCGGAATTTCGAAGTTTAACCAGAAGTCGTTTGGGTTTAACACCGTGCGCCGTTCTGGACGCTTTTCCCGTAAAACGGATCCGTTTACGGCGATTCGTAAACGGTTCGCCGCCACCCGCGAATGCGGAAAATACTTGGGCGGGTATTTTCGGTTTTTTGTTTCGCGAAGACGGCGAAAATCGATTTAAATATAGAGGGCGAAAATGGCGAAAAGACCCTCCGATGAAAATTATAATATTAGGGGTCGGTTTACGCGGAAATACCGAAGATAGAATATATTACCCTCCGCGTAATTGTAACCGTATCCGCTTATACGGTCACTACGATCGGAATAAGTAAATCGTAACCACAAGGACGCGCGTTAAAATCAAATCAATATTAACCGTTCGTCGACGGTAATTGGGCCGTTCGTGTTACAATATCGGCGGTATCTTTCCTATAATTTGTTCCGTTTCGAAAACGAATTGTGCACGAATCGCCGCGGGAAAATTGATAATTTACGATCGATAAACCGTGAATTTGAACGGTTTCGATAATATTGCGCGCCTTAAATACGATTCCCTGACGTAATAACTAATGGCGTAGAGGATTTAATATTTCGAGCGTACAAAAATAAACCACGTGTTGAAAACTGATTTTCCAACGTCCGTTTTTCGAGTTGTGTCACTATTGTTTCAGAAGTGCGATTCACACACACACACACACACACACACTTATATATAACACGAAAAAAAGGAAATTTGTTATGTAATGCGTATATTATATAATCGTAGTTAGCTTTTATAGTTTAGGTCTGTACATACATACATAGTCTATATTTATATGTTTACGCTGTTCTAAAGAAATACGCATAGTGTCATCTGGCTACCGTTGCGTTTTAACCGTAATATTATTATAGCGTAGCGAATATATTTATATATACGAAAATATTTTGATTTTATTTTTGTCATGTATAATAGATAGAATAATACCATTTGTTCGACTAGATCGGTTCCAGACAAATTACACGATAATACGATATAAGTCTTTCGAACAAAATATCGCGTTTCGGCCGAAGCGACGAACAAACGGACCGCGCGTATTTATAACGTCACCTCGACAATGGCACCGTGTACAACGAATATTCAAATTGGCTATCGCTAAAACGATACACAGAGAATTTTCCCCTCGACTATATATGTATATAACGATTTTGACGGAGCAAAGGCGCTCTACGAAAAAATGATTGAACAAAGAATCGATTCGACTAGGAGGTCGTGTACAAAGTCGTTTGGGAAATTTCCTGGGAGACCCTTTAGACTCGTTCGATATGGCGCGCGACGATTGTTTAGGGAAAACGAACGCCGTGAGAAACGCCAAATTGTTTAAAGTTCGGTCGTACGAACTCGTAGAAAAATTAACGTTCCGGCGAACCGAACGGGGTCCCCGGGTATGCCGGCGCTATTATTATTATTAAATCGCTTAAAATAATTACCTCGGTGGCTCGCCGAGGATGTAACGTAATTATATACGCGTCGTACTAGTGGACCGTCGTTAATTTTAAAAATTACGGTTAAATTCTTGAATTCTCGCGCTCGCGCACATCCCGAGTCCGCGTTATTATTACGTTATTTGATATAGCGGGTTAATATATATATATATATATATTATTTCCGAAGATCCCGAGGGACGGCGAGATCATGTGGCGTTCACACGGGGGACGTATCGAATAATAATATAACGGGTATTTTCGCTGGGTATTATTTGTTCGGGACGCGCGCGCGCGTGTGTACGTGTAATATGCGCGCGACGAACTCCGGTCAATGTTCGTTATTGTCGAGACGATTTAGGTCAGTCGGTTGCGCGAAAAACAAACGGCGAGAGAGGAATTTATATATATATAGCGACGGACTACTACGCGTTTTTATACGGCGCAATTTTTCCCCCTTAGAGTTTTACCTCCGTAGTACCGAACGTTCGTTTTTGTGTCCCCCGGGGACTGGCCAAACCGACCGTGTCGAACTTCATATTCATTAGAATGAAAAACGGCTTTGCGCGCCGACCGCGACTTCTTCGACTATTCGCCCCGTCCTATTGGGACGTCTAGCGCGCACGCGTGTGTGTGCTTGTGTACACTTTTATATATACACGTAATACGTACTCGACCGTTTTATACCGAAAATCCACCGCCGATGGTTATAAATATATATATATATAGAATACACGACGCGCTTGTAAATTATTTCGTACGTCAAAAACGATTCGACGACTATCCGTTGATAAATCAAACGACATACGTACGGGAGAGGTAAAAAACAAATCGTGCGTTGGCGCCTTTTAACGAAATTGGGTCACGTGGAACGCGACACGCAACGATCAACGGACTTAATTCTAAACACACACACGCACGCACATATATACATACCCTAATTACGCGTCCGTAATAATAATAATAATAATTACGTATTTCGATTTAATACTGGCGCGAGCTTTTTTCTTAATTCTATACGATAGTCGATCACTCGTTTCGAACGAAACAAAGGACGCGATTTCGTATTTATTACGCGAATTACGTACGAAACGAGTATTTTGCGAACGATATATTCGGACTTTTCTAACTCTCGTAAATCGCGCGTTTTTGTGTTTTTTAAATAACGTTCGCGATGTGTTTTATACGAGAAATTTAATCGCGAATTTGTCGCGGCCGTTTATGAATTTTATTTTTGTTTCCCCCTAACTATGTGTTTGCCGTGAAGAAAACGTTGATCAAAGGCGTCCGTCAACTCCGCGTGGCAGTTTCGTTTAATCCGTTTGAACGGAACACCGAAACCGTAACCAAAAAAACGTCGTGGCGTAATTCGTTTTTCAAATATTTCGCGTACGCTAAAACGAAATTAGGTAGCACGAATGGCGGCGAAATCGATCGAACGAGAAAATTCAATTTTCCTTTTTCGCTTTCGCAGCCGTCCGGGTGCGGCGCGTCAAATCGTTGCGTTTTTCCGCCACCCGGATTATTCTTCGAGTCACGGCGAAATCCGCAACAGAAAACCGCGATCGGTTACGTCGTTTTACTCGTCGATGTAGGTCGTGATAATCGTAAAACCCACCCTACCCCAGGCACACACACACACAAACACGCGCGTCCCTAAAATAGGTTTCCGAGGTCGAGACTGTGGTAGTCGGTCACGCAACCAATAAGGGTACAATCGCTTAGACGGCGCGCACAGGGCGTACCCGCGAGGTTTTTTTTTATTTTCGTATTTCCGAACGGTCGAAACCGTTACGTATTTTTTCGATAAATAAAAAACGAAACGATAAAAAATGATTGTGGTTCGCCGTATCGAGCCGCCTCGGACAATCACGCACGGGGCGTTATCGTCGCGATGGCGAGGGATAGGGGGGGAATAAATACGATCCGGCCTCCGACGCGTATCCGCGCGATACGTAAAATATAACGGGCGCTATGCCGTTAATGGTGCGCAAATGTCGCGAAAGGCGCTCGAAACGTGGCGAATGTTGTTTCGGCAAACACGGTCGGGCGGATGACGCGGCGTTCGTTTCGTTCGACCTGAAAAATCCCGCACGTAACTTTATGTACGGCCGGGTTGAACGTTTATCTCGGAACGTTCGGATTGCCGCTCGAACTATATTGGTATCGTTTTAATCGAGACGATTTTTCGTCGTTAGTATCGAATGTATCCGCGATTCGATTTAGACAAAAACGTTACTTTAGACGAAACCTCTTTTTCACGGACGTAAAATATAATACGCGAAATTAGATCGCGAACGTATCGCGTATATAACCTTAAATCACGAGACGGTCCTACGAACGTTCCTTTCCTCCCCGCAGTGAGTGTACATTTTTTTTTCTCATTCTGCTCCACTCTCCCTAGTCCTAGCAATCCACTTCACCCGGGCACACGTCTACTTCGGGCCAACCGTTCAATTTCACATACTCTCCCTCTCCGCGCACCTCCTCCAGTCTGCAACGCGTTTATTTATCACCTCGCTGCCCCCATACACCGTAACTACTCCGCCACAACAACCTCGATAGGTCCCTTGTCTTCTTAAAACGCGCCGTATACACGACGGATAGTATATTGACGTATCGACGCGGAACGTCGGGTTAATTTACGTATCCGCGAGGGCCACTCGCCCCGCGTACATTACAATATACGCGTACGTATATGTACTACACTCGGTTATATAATATACGCGAGGCGGACTTACGAACCGTAATGGTTTTGCATTATTGAACGCGTATCGTGATTGGTATTCATGGGGTTCCGTGCGCGCCGGTGTGTTTAGTGCCGCCGCCGCCGCCGCTGCTGACGTCGATTTGAACGCGCGTTGGAATATAGCGCGCGAAACATATCACAAAAAAACAAAAAAACAAAAAATTCGCGCTTTTCGAACACGTAATTGAGAAACGTTCGGAATATTTATATATCCCGAACGGCGAACACATTTAGACGCGTGAAACCGAACCAAACGGGTCATCGCGCGGCGCGTGTGAGTAACGCGTAAAACGTCATGTCCGTCCGGTAAACAAACACATACACAACGTCATACGGCGCTCACGGGGCGGATCTCGCGTTTCGAAACGCGAACCCTCCTCGTTCGCATATCGTTCGTGGTTCCCGGTTTTTCAAACGTTTCCTTTTTCCTAACCTAAGCTAACCTAACTTCGCCGATAAGCCCGCGATTTCTTTCCATTGTCGTCGCACTACCCCGTTTTTGCTCTTCGGACGACGAACGAACCGTTCGGTTTTCGATCGAACCGAAAGCTCGCGTAATACGCTTCGACCTATACTTGACGGCGCCCTAACCTTAGCCACCCATATATATATATACACATTACGTTGCGCGTGCCCGTTTCGTCGCATTCTTTTTCGCCATTTTGATTCCTTTCGCGCGAGACGTTTAAATCCGACGGCGCGTGCGTGAGTAAATTAACAGGTGCCACGCACGTCAATGGTGGTAATACTGTATAGTGTGTGTGTATATATATATATATATGTGCGCGTGTGTGCGTAAAACATTAATCAATGTTCGCGCGCGGGTCCCCAGCGGCGGAAGCTGTTTGTTATTGTCGACAACGACAGCGGCAATATAGCGCGGCCGTATAGAAACTAATTCCCTCGGTTCGCCTGTTTCGGTAATTCGGCTTTTTATCGCCCGGCGAATTTCCGCCGTTCGAATAAGATTTTACTTTCGCTTTCGTCACTTTATTTACTACGACGAAGACCGACCATATACCCTGCGACCACCAATGATGGTGTATTATAGAGATGGCCATGTCGGTTACACACACACACATCGATAGTGACCCCGAAAAAACAAACGTCGTAGAACATAATTTATACGCCGCACACGATTTATAATACGCCGCTACTATTATTGTGACCGTATGTACGAACGCCACGAATGGTATCGAAACGAACCAGCTCTTAGAACGCGCGCGTATATACTATGTGTTAGTGTGTACAATGTAGCGCGGGGGCGCCATCTCGACGGAGTCGGAAAACCATGACCTACATAATACTGTATATATATATATATATATATATTCGGGCGCGCGCGCTATATATATAGAATACACGTAGGTAAGCACGAAACGCGAGTTCCACGCGACTATTTACAACCCGAGGAAATTTTCGCTACGCTGTAAATATTATAAATCGGACCGAGTCGAGACGCTCGATTACAATTTACAACGTACGCCGTTGTTGTTTCGACCCGGCGCTACTCGACCAGGGTACCGTCCCGGACGAACGTTTTTCAAAACCGGCAATTGATGAAAAGACGTACACGTCCGGCAATAACGAAACAAAATCCGTTGTAACCCGTCCTTATGCACCGTACCGTATCCGACCATACGGCGAACACGGTCGGGAATAGGCTCGAAACGATAGAATGTGGTCGAGCACCAGCCCCGGTGTTTCGTCGTCGTCGTAAAAAAAAAAGAAACGGTCGGCCCGACGTGAATTTCCCGTTTACCATACGTACGAAAATCGATGTTTCGTTGCCGTGGGGAACCGTCGCGTCTCTTTTGGCGGGACACGCGCGACGGCACCGGGTGTAATGTACGCGCGTCCCTCTCCTGCTCCCCCCTAGCGAATAACAACGCCCGGTACGATGTTGTCGCGGTGACCGCAGGGACCGGATGTCGCGTAGAGACGACGACGGAGTCGGTCGTTGTACCGGTCATCGACCGTCGTCATCGTCGTTGTCCCTAGACGCGCGCAAGGGATCATCCACGGTACACGTGTTAACGTCCGCGTACGATAATAAACGCGTGTACGTAATAAACCGAGGACCGTTTTTTTAGGTGGAGAAGTGCCGGCGGGATATCGGCGACAATATTATTTAACCGTCGGACGCCACCGGCGCGCGCCGGTACGGGTTTTATTAAAATTCCTCCCTCCCCTCGCGCGCGCTGGCGAAGAACGGAGGCAATTTTATCAACACAACAGCCCCGCCGGCGGACGTGCGTCGTTTATTAATAACGCGAATTAATTCGACCGTACCTATATGCCGTACACGGGCGCACACACACGCGTATACATATATATATATATCACGATTCGGGAATCGAATTAATATACACAATCGCGTCCCTGCAGGGCGTACATACAGGCATGCGGGTACGTTAATTAAACCGCGTGGATATAATACGTTTGTACGGGTACGACGCGAATAGAAGAACCGTCTCGACGACGATTGGTAAACGGTTTCGATAACGCGTCTACGGATGGGGAGGGGGTAGTTTTTTGTCGTTTTTTTTTTGTATTTCATTCGGACAACGCTGTAACGCGCGCGATTCGTTCGCCGTCGAATTCGTAACGTATCCGCGACGGAATATGTTTACGAACCAACGTACGAGTAAAGTTCGCGTTACTCTCCCACCGTCGGGACAACGTCGATGTTGGCAGAAAACCCTCGGATTAACTCGATTATATAAACATATATATATATATATATATATGTACACGTGTATATACGACGAATCGTTTTTCCGACTTTCACGAGCCGTGTACACGCGAATCGTACGATCCGGTGCGTTTGTACATCGCGCGCGCGTTCAATTACGAAAAAGTCGAATAAGACGATTACGACAGTCTCGTTACGTAAAAACCGTTCGGTACGCGACGACGGTACGAACGCCGAAACGGTATTCTTAATCGGCCACGGATATTCGCTGCTATACGCGTTTCCTACACGACGTTGGACATCCGAACCGGTATTGGCGCGACTTAATCGCGCGCGCCGTACTTACGGCGGCGGCGTTTCGTGAACGTGTCGAATTTTCGATCGACACGGCTACGTGACGCGCGCGTAATTCGATACAACGTGTACGACGGGAAAACGACGGCATTCCCGCGTAATTTTAGTCGTCCAATTTACTTCGAGCTCGTTACTTATATATATATACACATCACATGTATAGCGTACGTACGGCCGTTAATTTCCCGTTTGAAATGTTCGCGACCGTTCGTCCGTTATCGACGAGCGTCTTTTCGCCGATCTCGTTCCGTACGGAAATGCCCGCGGGGTACGTGGATCGCGACGTCCGTGCCGGTTATTTCCGCCAACGGTCCCGTGAACACCGTCGATCACGTCGTATCCCGTACTCGGTTCGTAAAACGATTTTCGTCCCGTCCACGGTCCGACTGGGCCAGTTGTAAACGCCCGGCAGACACGAACAACAAGACGAAACGACCCCGGGGGCGGCGAACAATAATCCGTCGATCGCGGACGGACCTGGTCAACTGTATGTCGCGACAACGCCGGACGTCGACGCGAAATATTCGCCGTTGTCGTTATATTATCCGTACGACGCGTTCGTTCGCCTCTTCGCCGTCCCGCGTTCGCTAATCGTTACGACAGCGACCGACGGGCCCCCGCGCCCGTCTCCCGAACGAATATCGGACGCGCGATTATTGGTAGTCGCGACGAAACAACGAATTGGAAAAATAATGTTTATTTTTTAAACGCCTAACCACGTGTTATCGGCACTGACGTTTTAACATATATCGTTGCAGGGCCCCCAGTAGAGGTCGGAGTCACCATGTATGTTCTCAGTATAAGCTCCGTGTCCGAAGTACTAATGGTACACACACACACGTATATTATGAATGATAATTTTTTTCGTTTTTTTTTTGTTTTTGATAATAATATATATATATATATTTATTTATATATATATATATTATACGATGTTTTTAAGAGTGTTCTACATTATATGTATACTTATATATATATAACCTTGATGTCTTTTCGTTTTATTATTATTTTAAGCTATATATATATATATATATATATATATGTTTTACCGAATTCGTCCGTTATTGATGCTTTTTTGCTTCTTCGTTTGAGAACCTAAATGAAAACCGATTGTTTTGTTTTGTTTGAATTTTCTACAAGATACACACATATATCATATATATATACTACTTATACGTTGGTATACATACATATCAGACGGAAAAAAAACGACAACGACAACTGAGCGATGCGTTTCGAAAAGGAACTAAATGACGTTCCCTGCATGCAAATCCGTTGCTTCGCCAACCGGTGCTACACTCCCAAACATTAACGACGTTAATACAATATACGTACTTATATAAATACAAATATACACGCATTATGGGGCCGTTCAATCGAAAATCGAGAGGAACCGAAATTTCTTCGGATACCGTTTGTGTTTTTTGTAAACTCGGCGTCGGGGCGCCGCTTAGTGTTCGTTTATTTTTAGTACGTTTCCCGTATATGATTTCGGTTTAACGTTCGTTCGTTCTCCCATAATAGTCACCGCCTAAACGCGCCACAATATATTGCCGGGGCGTCTATATAGACGTCGAACGTTTTTCACCGAATAACGCGACGCGTACCGTCATCTGATATGTACCAGAACAACAACACGTTTGTTACTACGTACGCTTACTCCGTTTATTTCTAAATTCAATTACGATACCGTTCCCTCGTAACTTGTATACGCGTATCTCGTGCACGCCGTCCCGCTCGACTCAATAACGCCACGGACGCCCGCGGACAATACACCGGCGGCGTGTTCCACTTCGACGTACACGCTGGGGTGCGCACGGGTGGTGAAAACTCGGCCCGTCGTGGTTAACAACTGTCTGTTCTTGTCTCGTTCTCCCCGGCCACCTTTGTCACGCCACTCGTCCACGACCGGTCGAAATAAAACGTAAACAAAAACGGGCGTACACCGGCCCCGACGAGCGTATCGACGCATACAGGGTGCCAACGAGACGCATAACCGGCCTTCGTGTCCGAAATTCGGCCGTCACGGGCCCGCTAATCGTCAATTAGTGTCCGCGCGTCGAATACAATCCGCTTTCGTCCTTGTAACGTACTTCGCGACAATAATCCGAGAAATAAATAAGTAATCGCCGCTATACTCGTTCGTGGTTTGGCCGAGTAAGTTGCCCCTGTTTTCCGAACACTCGTTTTAACCCGATCTACCCAGGTTAAGGGAACGTACGAACGATTCTACGAATCTATAACGTAACCGGTCGTTTTACCGTTTTACCGTTCGCGAAAATCCGCGGAATACGTGACGTGTATCTGAATTGCCGGGTTAACATTATGCGTGATTCGAGTAACTACTTAGGGAGAATTCACGACGATTCCGTCGCCATACCGTTTATAACTTATTCGAAAACCCGTTTTCCTACGGCGTAAAAAAAAAACGGTATTATCGAAAACGTTTCGGTTAACGAAATGGTTTTAAATGGTTCACGGGCGTGTGTGAAATGTGTACCCGTTGTTACGTAAGTATTACGGTACATACGTTTTACTAATGACGTACAACGTAGATACTCGTCGAACATCTAAACTGTATTTATTCTGTGCATACACCAGTGTGTCCGGTTAATCCAAAGTTATTAATTTGTAACCTAGAAAAACAAAAACTATCTTTGCTTCTCGAATTTTCAAAAAAAAAAAAAAAAAAAACCGTACGAAATATTGAATTTTGATATTACGTAATACCCATGTTTACGACACTGCGGGGAGTCGTTAGTCGCGGTTGATTCGAAAAAAGATATTTTTACCAACTTCGGTCGGTTTAATAAACGACAATAATCGGATTTTCGACCGTTCAACTTAGGATACCGTCCGTTTTACCGGTTTTGAATAAATAACGAACGTTTAACGCTAATACGAAATTCGAGGGTGCTGAACGCCTAATTACGTAGATATATACGAATACCAAACGATTGTTTTTATTTACTAGTCAACGATACTCGTTATTAAACGTTATTTAATTTACACAGTTATGTACTTTTATGTATAAATTCATCAATTGTAAAAAAAAAATCGTAAAAACCGAAATTACCAATAACTATTGATACGAACACTTATTTTTGAAACGCTGGGCGTGTATATTTCTATAGCTATATATATAAACATACACATTTATCTCGGTACTCATATTTAAACGAATATTAATAAGGTAAATTTTTTACTAACTAGAAACGAACAAACTGTTTCGTAAATCGACGAACGTATTATATCGATTTTATCGCGAAAAACGATAATTCCGAACCGATAGGGTTCCTTTATTGTACGATTTTCAAAGTGTTTACACGTTAAGGAGTCCCGGTTGGTCCAGCGTTCGTTTGCATTTTGAGTTTCCGCCTAACCGTTATAAACCGAGACGTGTGATCTTGCCTATAATATTGTTGTTGTATATGTTCCCGCAAAAGGTGATTCGAAATTCGCTGTGTACGAAATATCGACTTTTATTTTTTACCGGTAATTTCGGAACGCGTTTATGGCGCTTATACTGGGGTTTGTGTTTCGTTTCGCTTCACGCGTAAAATCTGAACGAATCTATTACGATAATAATAATAATATAAGCGTCGCCCGCGACGACCGAATAACGAGCGAACGTTAATTTTTGCGAACAAAGTCTCGGGACGACGACGACGAATACGGCGAAACGGAATTCTCGTAATTATAAAAAGACGGTTTAAAACTAATTTCGTCGTTTTTTTATTCGTTTATAAATCTACGTATTTTTGTATTCGCGATACGTGTACGGCGCGCGCACCCGTACACACATATATCGCGAGACTGTTGGTGGTATTTCGTTCGTCCGTCGACAAATCGCGCGGTTTACACGGTACGCGTCGAATTTCGAATGTTCCTTTTTTTAAATACATTTACGTACGAAACGTATTTCGATATAAACGTTTGTATCGAAAAATACACGTTTCGATACGGCTATACTACGCTATACACGGCGGGCCGTTTTAACTGAGTGAACCGTGTGCGATGTAACTATTTTGTGAAGTAGTGGAATAATATTGTTTTTTGGTGTTTCGATGTTGGTTTCTATTTTTGTTTATTTTTTTTTTTTTTTTTTATTTTGATTTGGTTTGCACCGAGTACCCTTGAACTTTATACTTGTTATTCAAAATCCATTGTCCGTCGGTATAAATAAAAAATAAATAACGCGGAAAAAAGCCGAATGCATAATTTATTACTCGGATTACGCACGATCTACTGTACACACACACACACACACGTGCGCATCTATATATATATATAGGTGTGTATTTATATTTGTGTGTGCTGTATTTCCATTAGAAATACGTACAAAGCTGTGGAATACACAATGAAGTTTCGCGCGGCGAAGTGTCGGCGGAGACGTTTTGCATGTTTTGCTCGGCTAGACGACGACGACGACGACGACGACGACGACGGTGGCGGCGGCGGCGGCATCACGCGTCCGATTTTCGTCTTTTTTCTCCTCCGCGACCGCGAGCAGGTCTCGTGTTTTCCCAGGCGCGTAATTGGTTATCCTGGAAACGTTCCGTGCACCGTACGTATATTTTAAACGAAGTTTGTACACGCGTAGCGCCGACCTTTGTTGCGCGCGTACGCCGCAATGCGTTAATGGGAACGGGCCAAGTAAACCGCTAAATGTAACGAGTGGAGGAGAAAAGGGCAAACGTTTTTCCCCCTGTTTTTTTTTTTTTTTTTGAAAACCTTCCAAAAGTTGTTTTTGTTTTTTTCGTTTTTGTTTCGTTGTTTTTTTCGCAAAGGTCGCGTCGCGAAACGTTTTCCGATTCGACGTTCGAATTTTACGCAAAGTAGATATAGAAAGTTTACGTGAGGTGCCACTTCCAGTCTACGGGTATCGATAAATCGTTGTACGCGTAAGAAACGGATCGTATAATAGTGGAACGCGGAAAAATCATACTGATCGAACGGTATTCGTTTTTTACGGCCTACAGTAGTACGCAAATTAACACATATGTATGTGCGTGTGTGTGTGTACAATGGTGTACTAACGAGGAAAGGGATAAAACTCCCCCCAAAATTTTTAGGAAAAATTAATTTCATACGAGACGTATGTTTTTAGTCGATAATAACGAAAAACTAAAATATTTTTAAACTTCGATACACGTGATAATAATATAACGTGTCGTTAAAAATGTATAATCTGTTTATAACGTGTCTTGTTTCGTTAGGATCGTCCGATTTATTAATTTAAAAAATTCACCCCTCCCCCCCAAAAAAAATTCAGGTTTAAGTACACCACTGTGTGTGTGTGTGTGTGTGTGTGTGTGTGTGTGTGTGTGTGGCTTGTGCCTTTGTATGTACGTGCGTGCGTGTGTGTTTGATTTAAACTGAAAAATCGTCACAATCGACGAAAATTCTTAGTAGTTCGAACTGGAAAATCGAATATTCTTATACGTGTTATACAGTAAGCTTACGATTTTCTTCAAAATTATTTCGCGTCGTTATCGAACGTTGTGGGTACACCCACACACACACACACACACACACACACACATATATATGTTCGCTCTCGTGTATAAAACATTTTAAACCGTTATTAGCGGAAGTTAATATTTACAATTTAGATAATTATAGCGACCGAACGCTGAAATAACCCGTTTTCCTTCCCCTATATACATATATATATATATATATATATATATATATGTTGTTTAAACGTTTTCACACCATTTCGTTTTCGTTGTAACATGGATGTTCCGTGCTAGCCGACAAATGGTGCACGGTAAATTAAAATTGCATGTCCAACGCATGTTATAAATAGATTGCATGACACGCGATATTTGAATATACTTCTTTACCGTGTACGGAAAAAAGTAAAACAATAATAACTATACGGAAAACCCGGGGCGGTTATCCCGGACGTACGCGAGCCCTTGGCGTGCGATTTTCGATTTAAGCACCGCTGCATGATTGTACAATATTTTCGTGTACGGTTCTGTGCCTAATACGAATTATTATCGTTACGACGACACGTAAACGGCCTTCGCGTCGACGATAATCCGGCACTGTTTCGCGTACGCGGTTTAACGGTCGTACATTTCGAGCGAATCGATCGTGTTTCGTTCGACGCTTGAAAACGAAATATGCTATCATTCTGTTTCGTTTTTCGTCGTCGAAACACGCGGCAGTATATAGTACGGTATTCGGACGCGACGTCGAGCGTTTCAAAACCTTTCGGACGACGGCCGCTACAAAGCACAAACCGGCGGTGCCGGTCACTACGATTAATATAAATGCGACCGGTTTACGGTAAACATTGTCCGAAAGGTTCGGAATACTCACTCGTCGTCGAACGCGAACGATTCCCGTACGCGGTATAATTGATCGGGGTTTTTTTTTCGTTTTTGTTTTTTAATCGCGTATATTACAGGACTTCACGTTGGATTTCTACTTCAGACAGTTCTGGATCGATCCCCGGCTGGCGTTCAAGAAACGGCCGGGCGTGGAAACGTTGTCCGTGGGATCGGAGTTCATCAAGAACATCTGGGTGCCCGACACGTTCTTCGTCAACGAGAAACAGTCGTACTTTCACATAGCCACCACCAGCAACGAATTCATAAGGATACACCATTCGGGGAGCATAACGCGGAGTATTCGGTAACGCGAATATAATTCTGTCGGCGCGATATCACGAAAAAAACGAAACGAACCACCCAACGCCCCCGATTTCGTTTACTGTCGGCGGTTTTTTTTTTTTTTTTTTTTGGGGGGGGGCCGCGACGTGAACTCGTCTCGTGTTTAAACGCTGTCCGAACGTGTTGGTTTCGTGACGATTTTATTTTCACAATCGCGACGAAAACGGAAGATTTCTCCATAACCTAGTCGGACGCGGAAATTATTGGCGATAAAACCGTTCGGGACACTGGTCGGACGGAAACGGGCCGAACGCGACTCGAATCGTAGCTGTACAACGGCGCGACGGTCGCGTAATCGTTGGCGATGGAATGGGGGAAGGGGAGAAAAAGAAAATTACGCGTTCTCGTAGAACATCGTGGATGATCACCGAGGACGACGAATGAAATGTACTCCGCGGCAAACGACCGTTTTTTTTTCTTTTCGTATAAAAACGAGCTCGGCGCGGGGGCGAAAAATGCACGAAAAAACCGACTCGCGTTATTTTCGAGCTATAAACTATCGTACCGGCACCACTCTCGATAATATATTACGTTAAGCCGCCGCGCGGGTCCGTCGACGTATCTTGAGACGTACGCGCGGGCGATCCGACAGTCGTAAATCGACCGGATGAACGAGGAATATTAACTTTTTCCGCCCGATCGAAACGGAATATAATAATAATAATAATCGCCGTCCGTAAATAAACGTCCGACGAAGCGGGTACCGGGCGTGCGCGCCGTTCGAGAACCGTTCGGTCGGGATTACCTTTGAATGAATCGAAAATCGGAATAGGTGCGTTTTTTCGCCAACGGAAATTCGGTAAGGACGCGCGGAAACGGTCGCGGCGTTCTCGTACGAGCCTGGCGATATTATCGAGTAAATTTCGTCGAAATTACGCGCCGGTGGGTGACGGGGCGGACGATGACGGACCGGCCGAGCGACGGGGGCAATAATCGGAAAATACGAACGGGTTTTCGGCGAAACGCTTTAATATACGACGGGAAAAAAAAAACCGAAAAAAAAATTTTTTCCTGGCCAGCGGTGCGCGACGAACGAATTCGGGGAAATATCGTCGGCGTTCGGCGTATAATAATAATAATAATAATCATCGAAACGTTTCGGACAAAACGTAAAACGAATTTCAGCGCCGTAAAACGCCTATCGGTTTGCGTAAAACGGTCAGGTCCCGGGTAGCCCCGACGCAGAAGACCGGGGCGGGGGGGGGAGGGCGACAACAAAACACAAATTTCGAAAAACGACGCCGTCCTCCCGTTAACCGTAACCGCGCGTACAACGTAAACGTTACTGTTACGTGAAAAACTCGCGCCTAACACATTACGCCCGGTTCCGAATTATCTTAAATTGTTGTTAGTTCGGCGCGATTTCCGCGCTCGGTCCGTCGAAAAACGTACGAAAACATTGGCTTCTACGCCCGTTATATTACGTAAGCGAATACTTTATCCCGCGAATAACTGACGCCGGTAAGACCTGAATCCTTTTTTCCACCGTCCGTCTCGACGTCGTACAAGAAAATGATCCCCCCCCCCCAAAAAAAAAAAAACGCCGTTCGGTATTTATTATTTTACAACCGCCGAACCCGACGGTGGTCGGTCGTCGCTACAGACGTTAATAATTTTCCGACCGTTCGTCCCGCGTAGGACGCGTCGCGCGACAATTCGTCCAGCCGAATACGCGTATACGATATTTCGTTAAATCTTCTGGAATTACGGCACGTCGAAACGAGCGCGTTCATACCGGACAAGCTGGCCCGGCGAAAAAACGTACCGAAATTCGAGACGGTTTTCGTATTAGACCGCCGCCGTCAGTTCGGTTAGCCACTGCGCAGGGACCGGCCGGCCCGGCGCGCCAGCGGTATACACGCAGGGTGTCCCGCGCGGCCCCAGGTACGGTCGACCGACAACTCGGGTTGTCCTAACCGGCCGGTGGTCGGACGTGTACGTCGTTCGTGTTTTCACCATCCACCGTTAGGTCTCGTACGCCGTCGCGCGTTCGGAATATTGAAGAAGTACGCCGAATTCCGTTCGCAGTCGTACGACCGGGTCGCCAAACATACCGGATGTAAAATCGTGGCCGTTCGTCTATTTTCGGTTATTTCCGTTTTATCCCTCGAATTGTCGGTTTTTCGAGCGTGTACCGTTTTTGTTTTTTACGAATTATATATACGCGTGTATCGAAAAAAGCGAAATATACTTTTCGCGCGATCGTTTTTATCGTTCGTCGTCCGACGCGCGGCCGAACTCACCCGGCCAGTGGGCGTCAGTGGGTAAGGGACGACGACGACGACGAGTGTGTGGGCGGCGGCCGATGGTCGAACGCGAAAAACAACGACGAGAAAAAAAAACAATAATGAAGAAACCGTAAAAACTCGTAAGAGCGATCGGAGTGTGACGGGGAGGGTTAGCGCGTTATTGCACCTGGATTTACGCGAACTATAAATCACGGCTGCCAGTGGCGCGGGTAGGTCGCGCGGGTCGCCGGGGGGCTGAGAACGACTCGCGGGTGCGGGGTCGTCGGCGCGGCCAGGAATAAACCCGGTTCCGAAGGGTAATAAAGAGGGTCGGTGAAAAGAACCCGGCGAATACCCCCCCCCCTCTTCCCGGTCGTCGTCGTCGTTTTCGCGCGCACGCTAGTACGCGTTTTTCGCGTAACGCGAATATCGTTTCTACGCACTAGCGGACTACACGCGTAAGGGACGTGCGATTTTGTCGCGAAAAGCGTCAAGACAAAAAAAAAAAAAACGTCGGTCCCGTAACAGCCGTCGTCGGGTCCTAAGGTCAGAAGGTACGGAAAACACTCGGGCCATATTTCCCGTCGGTTCGCCAAACGAGAAACCCGGGCCGGCCGAAGGTTTCCGGCCGGTCCCGCGTAACGTTTCGCCGACAAGTGCGCGAGCGACATCGACGGTAACGACCCGTCCGTAGCGAACCGGCCCCGGGGCGCGTTTACTTCCAAAATGATACCTATACGTAACTGTAACGTTCGCTCGCCACCCGGAAAACGGACGGCTTAAGCACGTGGACGAGTAGCACGCGGTAAATATACCGGTATTTCCGTTCCGGTCGCTAAAACACGCGCCTCACGCGGTAACCGTGCGCGACCAATATAAATGGCGAGGCCGATTTTGAACAATTTTCGACTCGCCGAGTTGGCGCGCGGACAACGAAAAACGGTTTTTGTCGTTTTGGTACGCCGCCGTCTCGCCAGTTCGGAATGAATTGCCGTCGCGGTGTGCGCGTTGTTCGGCGCCCGGGGTAGGGAGGAAAACGGCGTTTTCGAAAAAATAAAATACCTCGGAATTAGCGTCGACGACGCGGCGTACATTAAGTACGGCCCGGGAAAATCCAATTTCGTCGAATGCTTTCGGTGCCGCCGCCGCGCGTCTCCTCTACACTAGCACGCGCGCGGGGCCGGTCTAATGGGCGAACGATACAACGCCGAAATAAAGTTGAACGCGACGCCGATTTTCCACACCCGTTGTTCGCTCAGTGGCCGCCGTTTTTCGCCGTACACGAGCGCCAAAGTCGGGGCGGCATTTCGTTTTCTCGTCGTCGCCGATTTCGTCACTACATTCGGTGTTCGCTAAAACCGCCGCCGGCCGTACCGTTTGTTTTCGCGCGGCAAACTCGTGACGAAAGTCCGGTAAAAAACGTCCCCGCGTTTCGAAAATACCGTTTTCCGACGGAGATATTCGGGAACACCGCCGACGGCACCTCCCGAAATCCGTCCACCGGGCGGGGGCTGTCGAAGCCGGTATATAATAACGTGGCCGTCGGGCCTCGTGCGTGTAGGCGTCCGCGCGACTTTGTCGTTGTTCGCGCCCGTCGAATTATTATTACCCGAACGAAAAACGTTAGTTTTTCCGAAACGAATTTTCGAAATTCGTCGTCCGTCCGCGAGCCGTCGTCGATTAGTCGACGCCGTACGTACAAATTCGTTATCGTATTTCGCGGTTTTATATTCTCGCGCTTAATTAGTATATACACGTACCTTCGCCACTCGTGTTAAATTTAGTAAGCGTCCATTGTGTTATTCTAGTAACGTGTTGTCGGGCCAAAAGGGGCCGGTTTCGTAATTATCGTCGAATTATTAATCACTCGTCGTCTCGTACCTGTTCGATTATATCGTTTGTTACGAAATATTCCGATTATTTCTTTATATATATACACACACACGAGTTATTTTATATACAGTCCACGAATCGAAGGCCAGGTAAGGTCTCTTGTACTTTTTTTTTTCGGAAAACTCGTGACCACAGCGGGGGAACACGCGAAAGGGTTTCTCGACAAGCCGAATGGCCGTTCGGTTCCTTATAAACGGTTGCCGCCCGGCACTAAATACGATTTCGGCTAGGTCGGCTAGGTCGTAATTTATATGCACACACGCACGCCGCGTAACGATTTGAAACGTTTTAACCGTCCGTCGTGTATGTTTAACGAGACGACAGCGCTCGTTGCCGTTCCCTTTGCAGTTTCGTCGTCGCGCACACCTCGCCCGCCCCGTTCGTTTCCAGGTCGTCGGACATTCACCATCTACCCACCCTCCACGGGGTTAACAAGGCGGAAAATGTATCTCTTCGGCGGTTACGGATTAGACACGGTGACGGCGTATTCGTCGAAATTCGCCGGGGGCGGGGCAAAAGTGTCCGAAATTTCCGAAATATTTCCGTACGATTACGGCGTGTCTAAACGTTGGTCGATCGATCGCGACAATAGTAGTCGACGCGACAATCGCGACCGTGGCGGTTTTAAGGGCGGAAAGGAATTCAGTCGCGGAAAACTCGCCCCAACCCCACCCAATCGGTGTACGGCAACGGCCCATTTCCCCTGCACAACCCGTGGGTCGTTTCGTAAAAAATGCCCGTCCATTTTTGGTCCGTTTCGCCGACGGTTACGCAACACCGTTCGCGCGCGGTTTTTTTGACGAGGGGGGGGGAGGGGTGGATCGTTGAGCGAACATTTTAATTTCCCGTTTTACCTACCGGGCCGTAATAAAACGGTACTCGGTAACGGCGCGCTCCGTATACATCGGCGCCCACCATCCGCACGGTTATCGTCCGCGTAAAACGATCGTATTATTTCGCGTATTGGGCAAATACGGCCGGAGGGAAAACGTCGCGTGAAAAACGCCGTGCGTAGGAAATCGAATTACGCGTGCACGATTCGGAAACGCGACCGTCGACATTAACGGACGCCATTTTCGTCGACTCGTCCGTACCGCGGATCGTTCGTTCCGGCTAGCTTCTCGGGGCCAATAGGAACGGTCGGAGCGCGACGTCGGGTGTACCGTTGGTTACGATCGATTATTGCAAAACGTTCGTCGTCGAATAGTAATTGTAGATTGGTGTGGATCGGTGGCAACGAAAATAAACGTATCACGGATACGTACGGAAACGAATTACCGGTTATCGGGCGCGGGGAAGTTTTCGTTTTTAATCGTTCCCCCCTCCGTTCGGGAACGCAAAACAAATTAACGTCTCCGAGCGCGGTCGCGTTCTACACGTGTCGTTTCCGCACTCGATTCCGTTCGACCAACGACCGACGTTGGTCTGTTACAGAGGATTTTCATTTTCCCTTCCGTTCGCCGAACTTCGTACTTTTACGCGTTTTTAATATTACAATACCGAACCGGCCCGGTCGACCGGTTTAAGCCGTTTAACGAAAATGTATTCGCGTACCATACGCCAACCTCGCCGACGTACGATTAATTAGTAGCGTCGCGATACGCTAACGGACTTTCCGGAATCGAGACCCTTTGATGACGTGGCAACGGTGCCGCCCCTACCGATGTCCTCCACGGTCCAAACACAAGGCCGCCGACGGTGTTCGTCTGACGCGGTTCACGGTGAACGGGCGAGGTTTTCGATCGGGCCTAAGGACGAACGGCGTGAGAAACGGACGCGACGTGAACGGGATTAATTGGCGCGATTTGGATGACCGGATACCTTGGACCGGCCGGAGGGACGTTCACGATCGTCCGTAACGCCGAAAACGCCGAGTGGGTTTTCGGCGCGTCGTCGTGGGCCTCGAATGTTCACTAAAACGAAAAACACTCGACGACGACGATCGTCTTACATTTATTTTCGCGCGAAAGTCGACGGCGAAACGACTCGAAAAAACCAATTAGGTACCGTCTATCTCGTGTTTCGTCGCCTACGCGATTTCGTCCGTTATCGTTATTCGTCGATGTTTTCGATTTCCGTACAATAAGCGTGGAAAAAGTTCGAACGACGCGCGGCGAAACGTCGGAAATTTCGCGACTCGACGGCAAAAGAAAAAAAAAACGCCCATAACGTCGGAAAAATATCGAAAATTCGTTCGTTTCGGACGGTCGGGGAAAAATCGCCGGCGAAAAGGAAACGGTTATGGCCCGGCCGTCTCGTGCGCAGCCGGACGGACGAGGCGCGCGTAGAGAAACGATTGTCGGAGGGGCGCGCGCGATTATCGCCGGTTACCCGAAATATTCGAAAATGAACGAACCGAACGGAGTCCGGTGGACGAATATAATTGTGAAAACGGCCTGGCCGGTTTCCGGACATTCTCGCCGTTTCTAGGCCCGACGCGCCGTTATCGTCGAACTCTCGGATCGGGCGCGTCAACGCAACCACCGGGCCGGCGCGGTATTCGCGGACACGGTCATATTTTTGTACGCGTACCGGCGCCGTCGGGTAACACACAAATGGTAACACACCGACGCCGTTTCCTAACCGGATATCCGTCCCGAATCGTTCGCCCGTTCGGTATCGTCGGCGCTCCGAAAATGCGCGTCGCCAATAGTTTGTCGAAGAGCGCCGGCCGCTAACGTCCGAAATCGAAAATCGTATACCGTAGTACGTCGTACCGGTTAGTACCGCGATATTTCCGGTTAACCACCGGCCGGTAACGTTTCTCGACCAAAAATAAAGCCCCCCTCGCCCGGCGTTTCCGCCGTAATTTCAAATCGTCGTCGTCGATCGCCGCGTTCGTATTGGTTCCGTACGCTCGCCCGATCCGTCGGTTCCCACGGCTTTCGCGGGGCCTAAACGTTACGACACTAATCGACCCGGCCGCGCGATTTAACCGCAACAATCGCGTTCGATTAACCAAATTGCGAACGTATTTCGACTATTGGATCCTTATAATCGAGTGGTCCTTCGCGCTAGCCGCAAATCAGGACGACGATATTATTATTATTATTATTATTATAACGTCCACGTCCTTTTCGTGGCTAAGTAACGGGCCCGATTCGAACAACGTCGCCCGTCGAATATTTCGTTCGCTTCCGATCGACCCGCGGAGATTTTTTAAAAAAAACCGCGGTCGCCCGTCGATCCTCCGCCATCGATTCGCCGCGTAACCGCGTACCATTTTTCAATAACCGGTAATCGCCACCGATCACGTTGTCGCCGCGTTTCCGATATCGTCGGTAATTCCGCACAATTCGTGCGCGTGAACACCGACGGTGGGACGAACTCGGTCGCGCGTGCCGTTATCCGCCGGATTTTATTCAAAGGCGACGGCGGGCCGCGAATTTTTCGTCCCCATTAATTTTCGTACCGGGGAAACGACGCATTCGGTTTTCGTACAAATTGCGAAAAAGTAAATACGATTTTTTTCCCGTTCGGTATTACGGCGTCCGAAAATTACCACACACGGAATATGATAGCACAGTGACGGTGGACGGTGAATTTCGCGATCGAAACGTATTATCTCCGGGTCGCGTTGTCAGGCCGCCAACGTACTACGACGTACTTACTAACGAAGTCGCGTGATACGTAACGATCGCCGCGGTTGCGGACCGGCGTACGCTAATTTCCGCCGTAGTTTACGCCGGAAACGTGTACGCGTCGTTCGTTCGATTATTCGTTTACGCGGAAACGTACGTAAAGGGCCGCCGCCGGATGCGCCGACTACGTCGATAGCGAAATTTCATTAGGGTCCGGTTCCATTAGCCGCCGGGGTGCGAACAACTACCGTACGACGACGGCCGACGGGGACGTTCCGTCTTTTATCGCCGCCAGATCGAACGCTATTTATAATTAATTAACTCGTTCGTCCGAAAACCGAAAACTTACGCGCGCACGTCACGACCAAAGCGCCGGCGGATGACCGGAAACGGCCAAAACGGGACGAACTATTCGTTCGTACGATTCGCGGTCGGTCCGGACGAAACTTTTTGCCCTTCGTTTTCGGGCACGCGGAAATTCGCTACGACGAAAAGCTACCGCGGGAACTACCGAACCGTCCAGGGACCGCCGGTTTCAGTAGGTAACCCGAGGCGCGCGCTCGATTCGGTCGAACGCTTAATAATGACGGGAACGACCGAAATTGCGGTTAACCGTTCGTCGCGGTGGTTTTGGCGCGTTTTCTCCCGCGTTCTTTTTTCCTCGAAACGAATCCCTCCCGTCGGGTTCCGGTCCCGCGCCGTCCGCGGTACCCGTAAAGCCCAGGGACGCGCGACCAACCGAACACGAACGGTATCTATCTTTTTACGCTTACCTTTCGGTATTATTTGTTCGCTTTTGTACGTCCCCGTTTCGTGATGCGGACACGTAACCGTATCGTCGTCGTTGTCGTCGGCCTAAACGCGCCGGGTTAGGTTAGTACTTGTCCAACGGGCGTAAATAAAAATCGCGATTTTCCGATTTTCTCGGCGGATGTTTTTCGCGCGTACCTAAGGAGGCGAACTATCCGACGATAGTTTCTTTTTTTTCGCGTGGACTTTCCGCTTTTTTCCCGGCGCATTTTTCATTAAATTCGTAATCCCCCCTCCACACACACACACACACCCGTCCCATCGCGCCGTATATCGTACGTATGTTCCGAGTACGCGACGTGCACGCCACGCGTAGTGATACCGCTCGCGGTAGACGCCCGACCCGTACGTATCGGTTACCGTTGGGTATAAAAGACGGGACCGCTTGCTGCGCAGAAGGGTCGTTAACCGGTAAAGGGCTCGGAACTGTCGTCCAGGAGTGCGGCCGAAATGAGTACGAACGGTTTGTGCACGCCGAGTACGTTAAACGGCCCGTCGTAAAGGTTATTTCGAGAAAAAGCCGCCGCCCCGGCCGGCTCTCCGAGAAATACACGGCGTTCCGCGACGCGAAATTACCGCGACTATGGAAAACCGTGCGCGTCCGAACTACACACTAACTATTATATATATATATATATATGAGACACGCGCGAACCAAACGGCGGCGGTTTCGTTTTGCGTGTTCGTCGTCGATCGCGAGCGAAAAATAGACGAAAATAATTACGACGAAACTAACGGGGGGCGCGCGTACTGCTCGCAAATTTTCGTAACCCGCACGTTGCGTACATACACACGCTGTGTAAACACGCGCACCCACACCCAATACGTACGGTATCATCCTTTCAATCGTCTCGCGTACCTTCGATCTGATTTCCTAGTATTTTCCCTTTGCACAAGCCCGCCGGTGTGTTTACCGAGCTCGAAATAAAAACCGTCTTTAAAACGTACACGCGCGAGCGCGCGCGTTTCGGATTTTTCGTGTTTTATATATTACGCGCGCGCAAACACACGCACACACACACACAAGCGCGTGTACCGTATAAAAGATACTCATTTCGCTCTGTCTCCTGCCATTCATCCACTCGGTTTGCTCTCGGGCCGGTCTTATTTTAATGGTGTGCCGGCACGGCGCATTAGGAGGCTCTTTACATCGAAAAAACTAAATAAAAAATAAGGAAAACCCGAAGGGCATAAATCTTTCCGACATCGTATACACACACACACACACACATATATATGTGTATATATAAAATAAAGGCCGTCGAACGGTTGTGTATAGCGTAAGGGGAAGGGCCCGGGGTAGGAAAGACGGCGAATGGAGAGAATTATTCGTGGAAACTTGACTCGGCGGCGGTGGGGAGGATGACGGCGAAAAGCCGCGGGGCGGCGTGTTTACGTCTGAAACGCGACGATTTTTAAGAAGCCCGGGCTCGCGCGAGTTCACGTCGGTTCGACGACTGTGCCGTTTATAATAATAGAACGCGCAACGCGCCGTCGAATCGTTTTTCAAGGACGTTCGTGAAATAAATAACGGCGGCGGCCAGTGACGGTTATTAATAACGGCGCATCGGTTTTGGTTGAATACGCGCGCGCCCGGGAATAATTATTTACGACGGATTGGCGGGCGGTCGTCGGGAGGGGGTAGGGAAACAGGCGGTGGACGACGAGCCGCGGAAAGGTTTTTTTCCCGAAAAATTACTCGAAAACGATTCTCCGCGTTAAATATATACATGTGTGTGTGTATACGAACGCTCGGATTTCGTTCGTTTATAGAGCGCGCGAGTAAATCGTTATTGTAAGACGCGAGGAATAACGTCGGGCGGCTGAAAATCCCGCGTAGTCGTCCGTGCGTTTAAAACGGGCCGTCGTCGGGATATTCGTACGGTGCCGCCTTTGGCCGGAAACCAAGCCGAGTATTCATTTACGTCGACCGTGTTCGCGCGAAACGGTACGGGACGGAATGGACGCGGTCGCTGGCGCCGGGCGAATTCTAAACGGTCGCGCGGTTCCATAGCGAATCGGATACACACGCGAACGGTGTTCGAATCGAGTGCGTAAAACGTAACGAACGCGGTGCGCGCCCACCCAAGGAACGAGACGCGTCTTCCGGACAATTCGTCGGGACGAAGTTCGCCCCACGAAGATCGTACGTAGTCGCGACTTTTTCGTCGAACGAGTATCCAAAAAAAAAAACGGAACGCCGCCACGAACGGATTCGAAAATCGTCCAAACGTGGTCGGTAGGTGGAAAGGGTCGGCGGACGACGAACGCCAAATAGGTTCGGCTTTTCTCGAACAACCCGACGGTAATTTTCGCCGACGAACGCCCCGCGAATAACGTTCGATTGTTCGTACGTTTCCGCCGCGTAAGCGGTTTCGCCGGCGCCTTCGAGCCCCGCGCTTTTCGCCGCGTCAGACAAGTAACCACTAATCACGCGGCACCGCCGAACAACACCGGGCGCGCGTGTGCGCCAATACGATATCGTCGTTTGTTTCCGCCGTTTTACTTTCACCGAAAACTCCCGAACGCGCGGCCAACGAAAATCGATCGCGGGCCAACCGCGATTCGGTGTACGAAACCGACCGTGTGTGTGTGTGTGTGTGTGTTCTACGTTTCGTGCACGGTGTATGCCCGTCGCGGTTCCGACCAATCGAACTGTATACATCAGGGGCGTGTGCGGCCGACGCGATAAAAAAACAAAAAAAATTACGTCGCAATCGGACTTTGCCGCGAAATTAAAAAAATTTCCGTTATTTTTTCTACCATACTTCGTATATAGATATACGTACGCCGTCTGGACCGTCTGCTTTCGGGCAGATAATCGATCGGCACGTATTCCCGTCAAACGATTGCCCGGTCTCTCAAAAATGTCCTCAATCCGTCCCCCCACCGCCGCCACCACCCGGTAGGTTAATTTAGGTCCCTAGGCTTTGAGGGGCAAGCCCCTTTATCCCGGCGCACTTTCTATTAACGCTCAGCACTACTCAAGGCGCGCCGTGGCACGTGACCACGTAGGCCACGGGTCGTCATAAGGAACGAACCGATAATGGTCCGTACCCAATTCTTAGGCCAGGACGACTAAAGCGAGTGGGTTGATGTTTCTACTATCCGATGCCTGTCCCACAGCCCCCACGGTTCAGCCGAAGAAAGCTCCTCAACCATAGTGGGGCATTGACCGCGGGGGCCGGCAAACCGTCCCTGCTACTAGCAACGGGGCCGCCCGTGGTACCGACGAGGTTTTAAGTTGACGTCGGTAGGTCAACCCTGAGAGCTCTTTTAGCGGCACACTCCTCCAGTCAATAACACTCGTTCGGGACGCGAACTGTACCGGCGGTGTCGTCGATTCGGCGCGACCGCGAGAGTACCCGTGTACCGAACACGTGCTTACTAACGTGCTCGACGTGCTTACAGAACTCGGGCGTCCATCTGTTTTCGTTCTTCGTACTGCTGCTGGGCTCGGCCGTGCTACTGGAAAACACCACCACCGGTTCGTCGGTGGGCCCGTCCATCAGGGACAGCATGACCAGGTTGATGATGCGACCGCAGAGCGAATCCACCACGTACACGTTGAACATGATCCAAGAATCCGTACGTACGATCAATGTTACTTATCGATACTCGACGAACGGGCGCGGACGTGTCCGTCGACGGACGAAAAAACGGCCGGAAAATCTCGAACGTTCCGATAGTTCTCGGACGCTGGCCGCCGAAGCTCCTCACCGTTTCCGGCGGTCGTTTCGTTTTATAGTTTCCGCGCGAGCGGCGGGCGCGCCGCCAGTACCGCGGCCCGTTTGTCGATTTCACGGGCGCGTGTATTTTATAATAGCGTTATCGTCCGTATCCGGCCGCGGTCGAAACTCGCGCAACGACGGCGATAATATCGTTACAACAATACTACGAATCGCGCCGTATTTAATATAATAAACAGAGCGTCCCGTAAGCGCGGCGAGTTCCGCGTAACGTGTCCCGAAAGTGCCCCCCCGGGGTGGTTAATTTATCAGCGACGAAATTCCGGAAAGGCTCTTTTTGATACAACCCCTCCTGGATGGGTACGCGGTTTTACGAAACACGCTCCGTGTTGACCCGAACGGGAAATACCGTTTCGAAATCGGCGGGGGTTTTTCGGTTTCGCAGCCCCCCCCCCCCCGTTTTACAACACGATCGTGCGAACGTCTCGTACGACGAACCGTAGTAAATCAACCGCGCGTCATTTAAACTCACGCGGACGCGCATTTGCAAACCGATCCGACCGCTCCGTCGCGACAATCGGATGTTCGGACGGACGAGGCGGTTTTCTTTATTTATTTACGCGCGCGTACCCGGAGAAATCTTGTTTGGAGGGTGACACGGAATGTTCGTGGCCCAACAAAGTGTGAACGCGTTTCCCGTCGAACGAAATGAATTTCACCCGTCCGCGTGATCTCCCGTCCGCTCCCTAGGCCGCCCGTTCGTTCCGTCGGACAAACACGATTTTATCCGAAAACCGTAAAAAAAAAAACCGGAAACCCGTTCGCGGCGTTTTCGTCGCGGCCTTCGCCGGCCACGATTTACCGGCAACGGTTAATATGAAATACGCGCGGCGCCGCGCATAAAGGGAGGACGTCTCCGCGCGGAACCGCCACGGCCGGAGACTCGTGACAACGGCGGATGATAATAATAAGAGCGGAACGCGCTTTGACGGGGGGAATTGATATTTATCGCCGCGTGACTTCGCGTAATAATGGCCGTCCGCGAAATTCGAAACGAACCGGCCCGAAAATAATAATATAATATCAGAAGCGCGAACAATATGTAACGTTATGACAAAGGGGGTGGGAAATAACATACACGAGCGCGCGCGCGCGAATAATAGAAGGAAACGCTTACGGGAGAAAAATACGAGTCTTTGTAAATCGCGAATGGTGAACGTCCTGGATTCGCGGGGACGGGTGCGTGGAGCGACGAAGTGGAAGGTGGACGACGAGAACGCGTAAATACAATAGAGTTATTCCGAGGGAAGGAATTCGAATAATTTACGCGCGGGACGTTTATTTTCGGCGAATAAAATGCGGCGGCGAACGCCCGAAAAACGGTCGCGGCGAAAGAAACGTCCCCGCGCGCGGTTGTCGTCATTATTATTAGGCGGCCGCGATATCTCGTGCCGACAATGGCCGCGATCGGACGTCATTTTCCGGTAGAAAACCCGAGTCGACCGCGACGCCAGGCGGCCGTCGGGTCTCAGATTGCTGGTCCCCGGACCCGTCTCGAGTAGTTGTCGGATAGCGTCCGGAGCGTCAACTAATAGTGACATTTTTTAGGCGCGCGTTCTATTTTCGCGTCGTGTTCCACGTTAACGATCGAGTTGTTTGTAATTAATCAGTTCTCGTTGTAAATATGAATGTTGCTCGACAGGCTAGAGACGTCCGGGGGGGAACGAACGAACGAACCGAGGTGGTTTGGTGGTGTCACGGAGTCGAGTCAGGGCAAGTGCTAGTCGTTGAAGGGGAAGGAGAGAGGAGAACGGACGGACGTGAGTGTACGGCGAGGATGCCACGTGGTTGGTAGTGGAAGGGCGATTTACGCGACTTGGCCGACAATAAGAACGAGTCGAGAATCGTGGCGCAAAGAACAGCCCACGGAATGTTGTCGCGAGAGATGACGGACGTCATCCGGTGATCCACCGGCAGACCGACTGACTAACTGGCTCTAGGGTGTATAATTTCTGCGTTTCGTAGCCGAATCGTCCGGCCAATAATTGTATGGCGACGCGGCGGCGGCCGCCTTAAATTCCGTCGAAATCCGCGCGTCGCGGACGTTTCGTCGTTTTTCGATTTAATTCTATTCGCTTAATTAAGGAACGCGCGTATTCGTCCGATTCGCGCCCATTGGCGCGACATATTCGCGTGATCACTGTAAACGTTTTCGTATAAATGAAACGCGTCGAAAGTCCGCGGTTATTTCGCGACTCTTTTCCCGCGCTATACGGGGCCCGTCGTCGACATCGTATATTAAAGTATTGCCGGTATTTCCAGTAGTCCGAGCGTCGTTCCAACGTCCTTTTTCCAAAATACGTCGTCGAAACGTCGAAACGTGCTTACGCTAACCAGGGCGGATATCGTTACGAATTCGGCGTTGCTTGAAAACCGATACGTACGGGTGCGGAATCGTAAAAAGGCGAAAAAACGATTTACGTACATTAGCCGGCGAGCGCTTGTGCTGGACCGGCGGATACGGTGTTTCACGAGACGGACGTTCCGGGTGGACGAAATGAAAACGTCGGCGACGGACGACGAGGCGCCCGTATGATTTCGCTACCGGCTCGGCCAATATAGCTTGCGGCGGCGCGGGCTTACGAATTACCCGTCGTCGTCGAAATCGGAACGCGAACGAACCGAAAATTTCCCTAATACGTAGTGTAGCCCGTATACGTACGGTACAAACAAATATGGACGCGATAAGCGGCTTTAAAAATCCGCCCGCGAATAACCGCGTCGGCCCTATTCATACCTCTCCCTCCCCCCCAAATCCTATCTCCGGAGGATTATTGTCACCCGCCCCCCCCCCAACGGGTAACCGACCGACGCGTAATCGTTCGCGCGCGCGTCGTACATCGTACTTACGCGCGTTTCGACGGCACTTCACGGACGGACAAAACTTCTCGGAAACGAAAGTATATATATATATATACATATACACGCGCCTAAGTACGGTTCGACGTTTCGCCGCGTCGGTTGTTTACAGAACAAACGCGAATATACGTTCTCTCCCCCCGGCCCCACCCACCCATCTCCACCAACGCCCTACCCGAATCCCGCGCGCGGTAATAATTACGTTTACCGGAAATAAATTCGCGCCGTCGTCCGCCATATACGTTTCGCGTTTAACGGGTACTCAGGTCGTACGAGCCGGCGAGTAGTGGCGCCGCGTAATTTGACGCGTCGGCCCGTACGGAATTCCCCGTCCTTCGCGCGAATTTTCATTCCCGAAATAATCGGCAGCGGCTTACCGTTTTCACGCGCGGTCGTCGAAACGTCATCCGGGCCGTGTACTCCGCGGTCGGAATCGGCATGGTAAAACGAAAACGCGAAAAACCCGTTTCCGTCGTCCGAAAACGTCCCGTGGCCGTCGCGAAATCCGCGCCATTATTATTCGTCGACGAAACGATTGGTAACCGCGAACACGAAGTCGATCCGAACGGCCCCTTCCTCCACCACACCAATCGTTCGGCGCGTGTTAACCGGTACACCGGAGCTCCGAGACTGGCGAAAGTGTGTGTGTGTGTGTGTGTGTGCGCGCGCCCGAATTCCTCCCGAGTACTTTTACGACGATCGAACAAGTAGTTTATTTTTTTTCGGCAGGGGCGGGGGGAGGAGAGTTATTGCGTAGTTCGGGTTTGGTCGGGACGAGCCGGGCAACTAGCGCGTGGCCGTAATTTGCAGAAATGTTGGCGACGGCGTTTCGGGAAATAAAACGCCCGCGCGCGCGCCTATGTTTTTCCCGAGAAATTAGACGGCGAAAAACGGTCGCCGAAAATAAGTTTTCGAACGCTAATTCCGTACACGTTTCGCGAATTGCCCGTACAAATATTGGCCCTCTTCGCGAAACGATACGCGTCGGCGGCAACCGCGGGCCCGAACCGCTCGTTTACCTTCGTATTATTTATCGGTTTCCTCCCCCCCCTCCACTCACCCGTACTTTTGTACGAATAATATTTCGACGCGCTCGTCCCGGCCACTCGAGCCCCAAAGCCTCCGGACCGTTACGGTCGTTTTTCGTTTCTTTTCGGAGGTTCGCTTCCCCTTTCCGAGTTCTCGCCGCGTCCGACCGTCACGCGTATCCCCTCGCCGACGTACGCGCGGCACGGTTAGTGTTTATCGGGCGCGCGAACGCGTTCCCAACCGACGAAACTAATAAAACGCGAACGGTGAAGTGCCGGAACGACGATTACGTTCTTTCGGCTTTACGACGTCGCGCGTTTGTAATACGTACGGGAATTACGGGGCGGGTGGGGGCCGTTAAATGACTGTTATCTGGATAACGCTCGCGGATAACGCGAACGGCCGGGGCGGACGGACGACCGAAAGTTTGGCAGGAGACACACTTTTTGGGAAAGCACGCCGTGGAGAAATACGCGCGTGTAAAGTTCGGTTTCGTGTTATCCCTCACCAAACCGCCACCCTCAGGGGACCGAAGATTACGACGCGGCAGTCGGAACGAATCGGGTAGACACACTCGGCCTGTTCGACTCGGCGCGCGGCTACGAGACTTGGCGGTAAACGGTAAAAAAATTTTAAACGACGATTCGAAAAAACTGAACCGCGTTTTTTACGTTCGTTTCGGTTAACCGTTATTTCCGTCATAATCGCGCGTTTTCGTCATCGTCGACGTAATCGCCACTACGTTTTTCCTTTTTCGGCGGTTTACGGCGTTCGATTCCGGCGAGATATCGTCTCGGGTCGACCATGCTAAGGCAGGACGTGACGTTCCTGCCATGGATAGTGTACGTAATCGAAAACCGCTTTTTTTTTTTTTACAAACTCCCGGTATCTATATGAGTTTGTAAACGCACTGGCGATTCGGATAATTTCTAATTCGGCTCTTCCCTGTTGTTCGATCGACGGGGGTGTACTTTTTTTTCGTAATTATTACGAGTTTCGAGCGTGGATGGAAAAAGAAGAAGACCAAAGAAAAAGCGATTGAACGTGATGGACTGTGATAACATATCTGCTAGGGTGTGTGTATGTGTGTGTGTGTGTGTGTGTGTGTGTGTGTGTGTGTGTGTGTGTGTGTGTGTGTGTGTGTGTGTGTGTGGGTGTGTGTGTGAGTG
>JAIPRN010000328.1:0-13326 GCA_025469175.1 Geopemphigus sp. TES_GeoC_2020 | reverse complement strand
TCCCTTAGGACCCCGTCCTTAGGATGGCTCGCATTGTGAAAACGTCAGGGCGTCACGAGAGTCCGAGGACTCCCCTACCTCATCCCCGAAGCCGACTGCCTTTTAATTGTACTGTTTTTCCTTGTGTCACTTAAGTGAACACGTGGTAATCGGTCCGTTAGCGTTTTCCTCGAATCCACGGCCGTGTGACGTGGACGCGCGCGCGTTAAAATAAGGGCGACGGTTTGTTGGCAGATCGGCTGTTGCGGAGCGGACGGCCCGAACGATTATCTGTCGCTGAGGAGAGCGCTGCCCACCGAGTGCAGGGACACGGTGACCGGTAACGCGTTCTTCTACGGGTGCGCGGACGAAATGACGTGGTTCTTGGAGGACAAATCCAGATGGACGACCAACATAGCCGTGTCCATAGCCGCCCTGGAGGTAAGTGTATACAAGTGTGTGTGTGTATATACAAGCGCGCGGTCACTCGGACAACGATCGCGAAGTGCCGCCGCCGGAGTTCGCGTTCAGTCTGTCCGTACGAACGTATTTCGCTTCGTACCGCCCGAGGTACCCGCTCTCCAATTTTTTCGCGTCTTTGTCGCCCCCCCCACCCAAACCGTCTATCCGCCACGTCCCTTCGTTTCTCCCACAAACCGCGTCTACGATCCCTCCCATTTTATCGTCTATTTTCGACCACTCCGCCGCTAATTTACGCGTTCGTTATCGTTTCTAGTTGCGGGTCGTTTCACTCGGCCGTCTCGGCATTGCCGTCTTTCCGTTTCCTCCTCCCCCCCACCCACCCATAAAACAGACATCCCGAACCGTAATCCCCTCTTACCGCCGGTACGATCGTATCGATTAAATAATACGACGCGACGACCAGAGTGAATTATTACGGAGACGGCGTAATCATTTCCCCCTCCCCCCGGGCACATCGTCGAATAGATGGGGGATCTATTCGACCGGGCGGGGGGGGGCGGTTAGGTGTCCGGAACCGGCGGACAGCGAAAATCATCGCCCCGAAATACTCGAACTACGGTAACGGTAGCGTTGTCCAACCCGTTCGCCTGTTTACGGTTTTTCGCGGAAATACCGTTCGGAACGCGTCGTATTTATAGATCGGCCACACCCGTGCTCGCGTTTCCGACAACTAATTGGTCGTCGTTCGAACAATCGACCGGTGCATACGACTAAATGGGACATCCGGTGGCCTATGAGGGTAGCTAGTGGCCGTGAGTGTATTTTCCCTACTTTTCGACCGGCTAATTTTTACGTTTTAATAAAAAAAATTTACGTTCCGCGCGTTTTCGTGTTGTACGTCTACACGCCCACGTATATAGTTTCCAATTAAACCGTTCAACGCTGTGGCCGATCCGCCGTTTTTCCTGTAACGTTTGTGTACCGTTTTTTTCGTTTTTTGTTTCGAACGAGGGTCGTTCGCGCTCGACCGGCGTAATGTTTGTCGCGGCGCGAATTAGCGAAACGCGTTAAAAAACAGAAGTACGCGTAATTTATTCGTGTCTTTTTTTTTCGTTTTTCGCGCGCACGCGACCCGTACCTCACGTCCTAATGTGGGCGCGTATACGTTACACTTTCGAATTGGCCGATTGACGTCGACGCGTTCGAGTGTGTCGGATTCGCCGAGGCGGGTGGTAAACAAGAGAATCGAACGTCCCGCGAAATAATTCCACCGCGCGTCGACGCGAATTGAAAACGATACGACGCGCGAATCGAACCGGTCGAATGAAAAACATTTCGGGGGGAGGGAACACGAATTTACCGAAATCGGTGGTAAAACGACGCGAAAAACGGAACTTCGCCGTCAATCGGAACGCCCGACGGTTAGTATTTGCGTACACGTTCGGCTCCCGACGACGATTATCCGAAACGGACACGGTGGTACTTCGTTCGACCACCGACGTCGTTTCCTTCCCGTCCGGGAAGTATAAAACATTTCGACCGCGTTTTAACCGTTGACCGGTTTTGCGACGGCGTGTTTCGTTCGTGGCGTTCAGAGCGTTTAGTTTCCCGACCGCCCAATCACCGCCAACCGACGAACGGCCGACGGCCGTTTCCCAAAAGTCTCGGCGACACATTGGCGAAAAACTCGTAACGATCGTAAAATCGCCGTTCGGCCGTCGATCGTTTGGCCGACGGCTCGTCTACCGCCCGACGATATCCATAAAGGCCCAGCCGCCGCCGTTGGCGGTTCAACGATCGGTAGGTACCGGGGCAACTAGCGCGACCTGTCGCGAAATCACGGCGGGTCGGACGCGACGAATCCCGACACGATTTTCGCGGTAAACGAAAATCGGATATCCACGGCGTCCGCGAAGGTTCTCGTACTCGCGTACGTCAAACGAAAACCGTAAGAACGAATCGATTACCCGTGTCCATTAGTCCGTCCGGGGCCCCGTCGTTTTTATCCTTCAAGTTTACGACGTGCGTAGATTTTTCGGCGCACACGACGTATCGTCGTTATTAATACCGACCGTCGTGTAGACGTACACGACGGGTTATGTTACGGTTAGGTTAAGTCGATACGAACGATAAACACGTAAACGTCGAACACGCCGAGCCAGATAAATTCGAAACGCTTTCCGATCGAAATCGACGCGTCGTTTTTTCCCCCCGTTTATTATTCGCGTGACGCGTTCAAGATAATTAATACGGCGCCCTTTCGAGTGCCAATTTACGTATATATATAATTACGATTAAAAAAGGCGTAAAAAAATCGGCTTTTCCCGATAAAGTGAATATTCCTTCGGCGCGTGTATATATATATATATATATAATTATGATTACGAGGCACGAAGTAAGCGATTTTCGTATTTTTTTTTTTTATTTTAATTGTCATTACGCGTTGTATTATATAATTATTAATCGAGGATCTCTTCAACTCCGCCGGAGTCTTCCTATTAAAATCAAAAAAATACGGAAAAACGTTCTTTTGGAACAATATCGTTCTAATTAATAACTTTTTTGTAAAAACTAATTTAAAAAAATAATAACCCGAAGAACGCGATATTCGTCGTGAAAAATCGGTCACGTATTTTATATACGTAAAACGGCTAATTGAATTTATTCGTAAAGATTTCCGACGGTTTTGTAGAGGGGGAAAAAAACGTGAAATCGTTCCAAAGGCCTCGGACGACGCTTCGATCGTAACGGTAACAGCGCTACGCCGAATAAGAATAACGCGAAAACGGTCCATGATCGCGACGCGCGGATTTACGTATTGTCGCGATCGTTGGTGTACCGTTTTTTTACGGGGTTACTACGAATACGTTATTTACGCGATCATTCCGTGCGAGACGCGTCCATTTTTCTTCGACGTTTCCGTTTTCCGTTTTCGGAGGACGTTATTCGTGTTAAACAGGCGCGTACATTTTTTTTTAATTCGTCCCGGCGCGTACTGTCCCGGTAGGCTTTCTTCTTCTTCGGAAAATCGCGTTAGTTTTTGTTCTTTTCTTTTTTTTTCGTGTCAAACGACCACATTTTTACACAAGTGCTCATATAAGCTCATAAATATAAACATAAACACGAGTCTAAAATTATCGCTTAATGAAATAAACATAAATATAAATATAAACATAAATATAAGTCAGGATAAATCGAATAGTGTAAAATAAAAACGAATTGTATAAATCACGGATGAATTGGCTATTCTAACTAGGTATGTAAATAAGGTGATATTTGGTTGTGCCGATTAATAATTATTAAATTTTCCCTTCCAAATGTTTCACCATTTTTCTTTTGTACATCACTATTACGCTTATACTTTACAACATTGGGGGAGGGAACGTTTCGAAAAAAAATTTGAAACGGAAATGAAACGTACGGAGTTCGGATCGCACCAATTTCCAAACTACACACGCCGGTCACTTTTTCAAATATAACTCTGCGTGACGACGTATTGACGTCGTTCTCCCGACGGCCGTACCGATTACGGGTTATTTGGAAAACGTTCGCTGCACGGTCGTCATCCGCGGGTGTGTGCGACACGCCGCCATCGCCGTCGAACAGACGGACCAGCGCGCGCTTATTTAGTACCCCGTACGACCGTCCCCGGTTAGGTCGTCTTTACGTTCGGTTTGCGGCCATTTCGGGGCGACATTGTTGACCGCCGTTTTCGTTTTGTTTCAGACGCTCATATCGGTGCTGAGCCTCATTTTGGTCAAGGCGCTGCAGAAGGAAGAGAAATTCAACAGCCGATGAGTTCTCTGCAACTATTCAATTCGTTTCCACGCGCACGTATTTCACTTCGTACACACGCACACATACGCGAACAATTTATCAGTGGCGCGCTCGTCGTAGTCGACGCGCGCCGCTGCAATAATAATAACGTTCGTGTTCGATTTCATTAGAGAGTATTAGTAGTATACGGAGAAACTAGTTTGTAGTTTTGATTTTTACGTACGGTTTAATAAAGCGAAAAACTTTCGAAATATAAAGCGCTTTCGTAATTTACGCGGTACCGTTTTGTTTCGCCTTTTCTACTCGACGTACGGCCAAACCGAATTACGCGAAATAGATTGCGAGACGACGACGCCGCCGCCGCCGCCGCCGCCGCCACCGCCGCCGACATGCTTACAGTCGGGAAAGACCCGCCGTAATTTCGTTTTTTTTCGCTCATTCTCTTATAGACGTCAAAAATCCGTCTAAGCGTGTATAATGGAATTGGTTTACTATATATATATATATCTACACGCGGGGTACTTTTGTCTCGTGACCGACGGGTGAAGTGAAGACCGCCGGGGACGGGGTAACGTCCGGGTATTTAATGCCTTCTATTGTCGTCGGTCCGGATTCCGATAACCCTTCAGTCCGCCGTACACTGGCAGTCGTCGGGGGCCAGTCGAACGCGCCGGAATCGGTGGGTAGGGGGGCAGGGTGTAAGGAATTCCGCGCGAAAACGAAATTTCCGCGTGACCGCCTGTTGGAAAAGCCGATATCCTTATAGACGCGCGCGCGCGTAGACGAACGAACAATACTAATTTCCGGTCGCTATTTCTTCGGTTTTTTTTTTTACGTTTCTATTGTTTTACCCGATACGAAATACGTGTCGCCACACCGCCTCGGGGCGTGCGCGTGTGCTCGGCCCGAGTGGTTTGTCGCACAGTCGCCTCTCGTCGTCACCAAAAAACGTGGCCGTCAGCGGCGGCGGCGGCCAAACGCGCCGAACGGTGCGAAGCTATTCTCCGTCCACGAACTAATAATATCCGTTCGACGGATGATGATCTATGCTTGGTGTTCGAGCGCCGCGTGTTTTCTTTGCTACGCGCGCGCGCGATACTTCGTTTGGTTTGCGTCGGTACCGTTTGGAACATTCGCGCGGGTTATCTAATTCGTTTCTCGGCCAAATACTTTCGTTCTCGAAAGTATTACAGTACCCTCCCCAACCGAAACGAATTGACGATAAATCGCCGATATTAATATACGAAACAGGCGTTTCGGTACCCGCGTGAGTACACTACCGACGGATTGGACAATAGTCTCGTACTGATTTCGGCGTACTTATTTCTTTTCCGTTTCGGCAGTCCCAGCCATGTCGTCGGCGTACGTTAATAACGTTCCCTCCTCCCATCACGCGACACTTTACCCGCCCGACAACCATTTCTTGAGCGCCTGTCCGTGCTTGGTAATTACGTCGTCAAAGTATCCTGTACACTACCGTTAGGTTAAGTACGTCTGTCGAAGAGAAGCCGATCATCGATGGCGCGCGAAATAGTAAAACCGAAAATATGTTTGAAAAAATATCGTTCGACCACGGGACGATACAAATACGATTTCGCGTTGCCCAACGCCGTTACGCCGGACGAAATTACGATTTCGGATTCCGGAGGAACGTCTTAGATCAACTAAAGTCGTGCGGTTGGGGGTTGACGGGCTCAAATTTCGAGCACGGATTTGAATTCGCATCTTTTTACGTTACACCCGAAGCGACCACCGATCGACGGCCGTTTCGGCCGACCACCTATGGCAATTAAGTAGTACGACGTTCGAAAACGACCGTTTTATTTAACCGTTCGTGTTTCGAACGGATAAATTCGAATATCGAAATTCGCCTCGGGCGTAACTAACGGCGCGAAAATGGAAAACAAGATTATTTCGTTAGTCAATTCGTACCCGCCGGGTACTCTTCCGTTCGAGTAAAAACGAAAAAAAACACAAAAAACGATTGCAGCCGAACGCTCTGTCGATTCGGAGCGCACGTTGTACGCACACGCGGAACCGACCGCGGAAAGGCGGCGAAAATCTACATACACGAAACCTGTTGTTTAATTTTCGGCGAAAATCAGTAGGTAAACGCTACGCGTGTTCGTCGCTCCGTAGCGTCGTTTTGTTCGAAATTATTCTCGCGGTTCTTCTTTTCGTTTCGATATTCCGCGTGAAACGATCGAACAAAAACGAAACATTCCGGCCGACCCGAACGGGCTTGGCGGGAGTATTTATTACAAATATTACAATATATAAACGGAATTTGGCCGGCGAATTCGGGACCTAAATCATACGTCCTAAATGTTCGCCAAAGTGCCGTTGCGTATACGTCGTTAACGTCTCAAAGTTTTTCCCATTTAGTACGTTTCGAAAGCACGGGCCGGCGCTTTGAAGCGATCGTGATGGGGGGAGAATTTTCCGCAGTTAATTATCACCCGCGAAACTTCCGTTTCGACTTACGAGCGTGGACTACGCGAACGTGGTTCGTGAAGTATATCTTTTCGGAACGAGCGTATCTCTGCCGTAACCGCGAATCGTTCCGAGGAGCCCGTAATATCGGCGCGTGTATCATCGGGAGAGGGGAGGGTATGTAATCCATTTTCGTAAATCTTTATTATTTTCAAAAAAAAAAAAAAAAAACAAACGAAGAAACTTTGAACGACGCATACGTTCGTCGCGGTACTGAAACGAAATGTACGAAATAGTCGGGACGAATAGTCGAATAATTATATCGTTAAGGGGGCGTGTTAATAAAACTATTCCACTCCCCAACGAAAAAAAAACGAACCTACGACGAGTTGAATTAAGACGAATTTCCCGAACCTAACCCGTCGTTGAATAACGCGATAATAACGTAGTTCGGCCTATTAAGACGAAATTTTCACTCTCGTAAATGTTATTTCTTTTTACGACCTTATGTCGGCGCCATGTCGCGAAAGCTTTAAATCGCAGAATGATTTACTGGCGTGCCTACCCGTTTACACGAAAAGTTACGGCGATTCGCCGACGAACACCGTCATTTTATAGCGCGCGCCGCGACGATCCACGTGATCCACGCTACCATTGTCGCCGCAACAGGTCCTTCGACGTCCCGAGCTCGTGTGTGTGTCGGGAACTCTGTGTTATATATCCATACCGTTTTCGGAATAAGAACGCGCCGGGCGCCCGCGCGTCCGAATGATTACCGGACAAACTCCTGGGAAACGTTCCGCGATTGGATTATTAATTATCGATGGACGTCGTAGTTACGGCGACGCGACGACAAATTCGTACACGCCGCCGGGGCAAGTGGAGGGAAGACGAGACCCGATTTTAGTCCGCCGCGTTCTCATTCTGCAAATGGTGTAGTTCGAATTTTACCGAATATGTAGCACGATTGAAATAGTACTTTATCGTATTAGATTATATAAAAATTAACGAGCGATACGAAAACACCTACGGCTACAAGTGACCGACTGGTTGTCGAATCCGTGCTAATAAAACGGGCAAAAATAATTTTAGACCAATTACTAACGTTTACTCGTAGATACGTCGTCAACGGAACATACCGTTCACCGTCGCACACACAATGGAATCCGTCGAATTACGTGATCAGCAGCACGTCGTCTAACGTGTTCCGACGACACGTGTGCTCGACCACTACTCTCGACCTAACCGCAACCCGGGTTCGGGTCCACCGAAACACCGGGGGAGGGAAAGCTATCGGACTTTTGTCACGACGGTTCCCCCTCTCCCGGACCAGCTGTCCGAGACCAAACCGACCCGACAGCCGCCTAGTACAGCGATTACGGCCCGAACAACCAATGCATACGTACATTCGCTACTTGTACTTATATAAGTCGACACAAGCGTTCCGCGTGTTTTATCGAAGCCCCCGTGCCGGGGAGTTCCGTCGTTTTATGGCGACCATTTTAGACGTACACAAAAACTGGACGGCGTTTGATTCCGACAAAATTCGGACGATTCCCCTATCCCGGGCGCTGTTTTCTAGGTCAGCGCGATCGATAAACGGAAACGCGGTCGTCGATCGCGGAGAGAGAAACGAACCGCCGCCGGAAAAAACGGACGACGATAACTTCGGACGCGGCGGCGGCGGTCTCGGAACAAATATAACGCATACACGATAAAAGCGTCTGAAAATGTTTTTTCATGCAAATCACGCGTCGATACGCCGCGCGACGTCGGCGGGTCTGATCCGGCTGTTTTCCTTTTTGAGGATTAAACGGCGGCTGTTGTCATAATATTTGCTTAGGTCCGTTTAATAGTTTACGTATAAACATATACACGCGCGTACACGGACGACAAACGTCGCGTATTAACGGTTGCCCCGGTGGGACCGGACGACGAAAAAATGATAATAACCGACCGTCTGACCCTTGCGCCAGGAGGTACCGTAGGTTTTCCGACCTCTTTCGGGTTTCGAAAAAATCGCGAGTAAACGAACATTTCGCGATCAATTTCGGTAGATCGGCGTAGTAAAAACAAAAAAAAAACAAAAAAAACGGTCGGCCGTCGTTCGTTCATCGTTAGCGCTAAGTTGTTCTCGGAACTCTTGTGTACAAAAATCGTTTTCGAAGCCACTCGACTTACTCCGCCGACACGGATATATATATATGTTTAACGGGAACGTTCCGCAATAACGTGCACAGCTCGGCGCTGTCTGCGAACATGTTCGGTTAGAATACCTGAATGAGAGCACTCGTCAATTACGAGTATAATAATATCGTAATACGGCACGTCTCGAGCGCCCGAACTTGTTAATATTATTTCGTACAAGACGTCGAGTGTAATACGGACGCCATGTCGGAATACCGTACGCGACGAAGTTTCGAATAATTATCTCGTTTAAGCGTACGAGAGGAGTGTTTCCGATTTATTTCCCACGGAAATACGCGTTTTCTGTAGCGGGTACGAGAACCGAAGCCGGACAGCAAATCGGACGCCGGAAAATCGAAAACGTATCCCGGGAAACCGAAAAAAATACGGTCTACACAAACACGCGAGACCGGCGGCGACCGCGGCGAATGAAACGGAATTTCGTTCGGACGGATTTATCGTTTCGAGTTCGACACGTTGTCCGGCGCTGGCTACGTACGGTTCTTCACCGAAGCTTTCTTTTCGCCGTTCGTCGTCGCGTTCGGCTCGGAAACGGCAGATTCGACAAATCTGTCACAACCGATACCGCGCGTTTGATTCGTGTATTATATTTACATTCGGACGAACGCCCGCCGCCCCCGCGCTCGTACCACCGAATAACCGAAACTATATCACCGATTTTGAGTTATCGCCGACGGCAACCATCATCCGCTTGTCGTTCCGAAACAAAAAAAAAAAAACAACGGCAACTTGGACGTCTTATCGAACAATACTAGCCGACGCGCGTAAACGTACTAGCTGTCCGTATATTGGCCGGGTACGCGCGACGCGTTCCGCACGTCGTGTAATATTTAACGAATTCCGATAGTTTCTCGACCGCCGCCTTTGTACGTGGTATTTGAATACGTAAGCGCCTAATCCCGTCCGGTTTAAGTCCGTGTCGGTGTTGCCCGCGGGAGTTTCGAAAATCGGCCGACTTAACGGGACCGCGGTCGCGCACATAATAAATATACAATCGCGGTCGGTCCGCGGCGTGGAAACGCGCACACGAGACATCGACAAATAGTGGACCGTAAATACGGCGATTTTTGTCGGTCGAATTGGAGTAGCGCGGCCAGGTCGGCGACGCCGTCCTTGGAACGTCCCGTACGTACTATCGCGAAAACCGCCGCCGTATTTGTTTTCGGTTTTATACCAGTTTACGGTCACCGTGGTTCCGTCGTTACCGCGCATTGACCGCGTTATCGGCGTATGTTATCATTAAGTATCGACCAATGGGAACTTGCGTTATGCGTTTACATTCGCGGACGCGATCGTCGACGCCTTTTCGAAAACGTTTAATCGATTTAGGCCGTCGAAGCCTTTCCGGAACATAACGTAAACGCGTAACGGCCGCCGCGAAATATCCGAAGAATCAATACGGCGGAGTGACTCCGTTCGCGGAATGCTCGTTTTGTTTTACCGAACGCGATTATTCGTCGAGCGCTACTCGGAGATATATGTATACATACGCGCGCCATAATAAGTATATATTGGCGAACACGGACGAACAACCGCGCAATACGTTAAGCGAAATCGTAAGTTCGTCGTAAAGCGTCGTAAGTTCGCAAAATCGTCGACGATAAAAATCCTCGGGTTCGTTAGAAGAAAAAACTATACATATATATATATACGTAAACTTTTAATAAAAACGCGATCGAAACCGTTTCGTTACTTTACATAATACGTATACGAGACGTATAATACGCGACTTTGCGCATAATAATATATCTCGTGTGTGTATATATATATATATATTTTTTATAACGTCGCAAAATTTCAATACGGATAAAGAAATGACCTTTATTAAAACGTATATTAGACAATATATATATATATTTTTAAGATATACGACTGTACAAAGTACGGGATGATGGCTTCCTCTATGACGGCAAGTATAAATAGTTTCTTTTTACCGTAACGGTTTTGGCGCGTTCCATTCCTTCATATCGCTACCCGACCGTTTCGTCGCATCGTCATTATCGAACCGACTGCCATTTTCTGATGAAATACTATATATATATAAATATATACTTTCGAGAGAGAGAATTCGCGCGTGTCGATTTTCGGCGCGCGATATATATATAATACGACGGAAACGCGATTGTACATCGTCGCGATTCGCACTCTATCGGGAATGCCGAAGCCCGGCGGTTAAGTTTATTATTCGAAATAAAAATCGCGGCTATTACCGTTTCCGCGGAAAATCGTCGAATAACGATAAATTCACGAACGGAACGGCGAACGTAAAAAACTACTCGATCGTACCGTATTTTGATGGCGCAAGACGTTTCGGTCGAAAAAACGTCGGTTTCTGGTACCAATAGTTCACGTTCTGTTAATAATAACAATAATAATGGCGCGAGCGTATCGTTCGGAAAATAGGCCGTTAACGACGAACCGAACGAAAAACGCGTTTCGATTTTCGGCGGATGGAATGTCATGATAAAAAAAAAGAAGTATCGGGCCGCGTACGTACGCTCCTATTGCTCTTCGTTTCGGTTTTTTTTTTTTTGGTTGTTGTTCGTAAAAAACATTAACCGCTGAACGAAAAACGTTTCGCGTAACATTATCCCTATTCGACCAACTCCCCCTTCCGACGGGCTCGCCGTTCGACGTTAATATTTTTCCCGACAAATCCGTTCGAACATTTTTTATAATAAATTCTACTGCTAAAAACCGTACCCACACACACACACACACATACAAATATATATTATAAACGTCGCCGGTATAATAATACGATTACGATATCGATTTATCAATTATTATTATTATTTTTTCGAACTGTTCTCGTTTTTATTACCGTTTAACGACAATAACGGCGATTTTTATTTTTTTTTTTTCACCCGGAGGACATTGATTTTATCGCTTTCGTTTGGAATATTATATTTCGCGATATTTATCGATCAGAGTAGAAAAAATGAAAAAACGTGCCCCCTTCCCCGTGACGTCGCGTCGTCGTCGTAAACGTTATTATTATACGATTTTTTTTTCCAACGCTTTTAACCGCGATCGAAGATAACGTGACTCCGAATACCGTAGCCGGTAGTCGGACACCGTAAACGTTATCGTTCGAAATGTGGACACGTAACGCGAACGTTACCCGCGGCCGTGCTGCGTACGGTTCGTAGTTAGCGACCAAATCGTATAGCGACGACCGTCACCGATGGTTAATTTGACGGAACGTCCGCCGTATTTCCACTCGGCGTTTTCGATCGAATCGATTAACGTTCCCGTGTTTGTTTCTCGCCTGTTCACGCTCGTCTCGGGCGATGCACCTCCCCCTCCATTTTTGTCGGGATTTCAATCCGAAAACGAAGTTTTCGATTTACAAAATAAAGAATTTGTCGCGAACGCGGCCAAGGGACATTGTGTGCCACGTTAAGTGTTTACCGCTCGTAATTTTTCCATCGTAACGTCGCGTTGGTGGTCGACCGTCGGATTCGCTCGTGCGGCCGACGACGATTAATCGTACCCGTAAAAAGCAAACGAAGGGGAATCGTCCGGATCATAATGGCGATAAAACAAAAAACACGAACGTTAACGGTGGTCATTTGGTAAAATAAAATTCGTAGTTGGCGCGCCACGAACACAAATCAAGCGTTTGGTACAAACGGAAATTCGAGATTTTCTAAAGAGAATCGAATTGCTCGAATTTTCGTAATGTGTGCGGTGGGTGCCTGTAATCGTCGGCCGCAAAATAAACGATCAGTTATCGCGAGTACACGTGCCGTTAATTCGAAAGCGTTCGATTTTCGTACGCGCTTAACGCGATACTTTAGATTCAAATTCTTCGACCGCTTGGGGATAATAATGCGGATGCGTCCAAATAATTTACGTGGACGTCTATTTTCGCTACGGGATCATGATGGTAAGAAATGTGTTTAACTTAAGCAGCCTTTTTTTTCTTTTTTTTATTATACATTATCCGCAATACACTCACTGGCCCGGAATGCCTAAAGGCAGTACTTCTGACCAGTGAATCGCCATCGTTTATTGAAAAAAACAAATTTTTACAAAATTGGATTTTACAATCCGATCATCCTTAATGAGAAAGGCGAGCAACACCAGCTATCCCCACATTATCTTACCTCGCAACGTCGTTCATCAAATCTAATTCACGATATTTCTTAAAAACTATCAGGCGAATGGCGCGCGGTCACAGGACAATAATCCCCCGCCACGGGGCAACCATTTACATCGTCCGTTACGAAACATAAAAAAGAACAATCTTTTCGTCCCCGACCTAGCCGCTACTGCTCCTCATGCGCTCACGACGGCGCGACGGAATTGTTACACCAAGTGCCTGTCTTAGCTTCTTTTTTCGTCATCATCACCGTCGACTCGGCGAATCGGACGACGGCGAACACCTGAGACTCGAGCATACACGCTCGACCAGATCGCCCGGGCCGAATCCTCCTATCCGACGGACTAGTGTGTCCCGTTCACAGTCAAACGTCTCGTGGCGAAAGAGCGTGTGGAACG
>JAIPRN010000327.1:66746-94409 GCA_025469175.1 Geopemphigus sp. TES_GeoC_2020 | reverse complement strand
TTATGGTCATCCGATTGATTTATTTAAAAATTAACCCCCCCCCCCCGGCACCGAAATTCAGATCTATGTACGCCACCGACGCGGCGGACGTTTATACTCGAACTTAAATATATATTTGGCGTCGCGTTAAATCTTATAAAAACGGAAAACCCGTAAAAATTACGAAACACAAAATAAATTTCACCGAAATTATCGTTTATATAACGGAATAACGGTAATACTCATAATAGTAATAATAATCAGAACGACGATAGTACTTCGTAATTGGATAATTCGTATAATAATATTATTATTTTACTGACGTTTCTCGTTGAAAATGAGATGGCCGTCGCCCAGTCCGTTTCGCCTCGGGATTTGCTCTCGAAAGGACCGCGTCATCGAAAATCCTCTCGACCGGTTCGGAGTGGTAGCAGACGTTATTATACACTTCGTAACCGTACGGAAAACCCGCTACTCGACGGGAGTATCGAAAAATTATTCCGTAAATATTTGCTCGGGCCCGGGCACGAAGCTTTTACTCGAATACGGCTCCTGACGAGCGCGCGATTATCGTCGAATTAAATATTACTCGGCCGTCGGGCGCGTCCCGTTATGTCGTGACGGCCGCGTGTTTACCACGAAACTCCTCCAACGTAAACAAACAAACGGGGACCTTTTCGACCAAATCCAACCGTGTCCGGTTCGTACGCCACACGTTTCCAGCGTCCACGAACCTCTTACCTAATAGTACCACCGAGCCCTAGACACGAAACGAACGCCCGGGCGCGCGTATTCTCGCCGTTCGCGTTTGTCGTTGTTCACTTCCGTGTGCCACGTTCGTAAATCCGACGGACGACGGCGTCGAGTTCGTTTGTCGTCCGTCCATTACCGCGCCGTACTACGTTAAAAATCCGACACAGACGGCGACGTCGATATTCGATCCGGACGATTCGTCCGACAGAAATATCGCGCGCGCCCGTCAATAGCCGGAATTATGCGATAATTGTGGAAAGTTAGGGGCGGAGGAGCCAAAATTTACGTTCGGCGGTTGATTTTCGTGTCCCACCACCACTCGTCTTTAAAAAAAACCGACGTTAACGCGCTGGTACGCACGATATCTTACGGCGGCGTTGTTTTCCCCAATCGGACGTTTCGGATTTTGGCCGCGGGCGCGTCGTCGCAGTCGGAGGCGACCTCGACCGTCGTGAGTTAATCGGATTTTTAACGCTCCGTCCCTTAGCCTCTACGCTCCTATTTATTTTTGTTCTCACTAAACATGGTACCGGTGACAACACACCCTACACAGTGGTCCGGGAATCTTGTACGCGATACTTCCGGCAAACGGGTCGTTTATTGTTTCGCGTACGGTATAACGATTAAACGCGTATTAAATGAACGTCCTTTAACGGGCGTACGACGGCAGCATCTCGCGTGAAATCCGAATTTTACGATGACGTTTCGCGTTCAAGAATGTGGAAGGTGCCAAGACCCGGTCACAATACCCGGTTACGTCCGTCACATTACGAACGTTAAAAGCGAACACGAGCGTAATTTTCGTAAAAAACGGGCCATAAGGTCGATCACCTCCTCCCCCCCGTTGTCCACTGTTATCATTTACCCGCTACCCGTTTACAAACCTCCTTCGATAGCTCTCGCGCGTGTCCGTTATGCGCGTCGATATTCGCGGCCGACGAACGCGGCGCGTATTATCGTTACGCCTTTATAATAATAACACGCGCGCGTGTCTCGTGTTCGGATCCGATAATTACGTTCCTGGCCGTCATTGACAACGACATTTCGTCCCGTCTCCCCCCCCAGAGTATACTGCCGCGCGGAATCTTCGGGCGTTCCGTCGTATTCGGCCGTCCGCGATCTCTTCGGAAATGAACATTCGAGTGTCCCGCCAATGGAATCTCGATAGCGCCCGATACGATTTCACCGCGCCGTAGGTTATGCGATCCCGGTCGCTGTTCGAATAAAATTCGGGATACGAAACGGGTACCCCGGACCTGGAAACGCATCGAAGCCGTCCAGAACATCGGTATTCGTACAATAACAGGACTACCCACCATTGTCAAAAATTTAGTTCTTCGGAAATCAACTAATTTCAATTCAAACACTCTATCCAAACTCAATCTAAAGCGATGTTCTACAAAAATTCCTTTTCCAATTACGACCACATCCGTCTCCTTGGCAAAATATACCCTCCGACAACCACCAAACACAAACCAAAACCGTACCCAATAACATGGGCAGATTAACTTAACAACACTCATCTACTCCTTCACATCCATCCACTAGTAAAGGCGAGGCCTGGAATAGTAAACGGCACAGCCACCCCTTCAATGCAATGCAATGTGGTACCCCGGACGGATGAGAATAGTGAACGTGCTGGTGCAAAGGCGTCGGTGTCCCCGGACGTCGTGGTCGCGGTATATCGGTCGACGAACGGAGACGAATGAAATCGGTAAAAAAGTCGGCGTTGTTGGTCGGCCGTGCGGGAACCGAGACGGCGTAATGATTAAAAACAATAATTAACGGAGAACGCGGCCGAGCGAACCGAAAGTTCATCGACCATCGCGACAATATTCCGTCGCGATCGTTGCGCGCGCGCGGCTAAGTATTACGACGTATTATATTCGTTTCGCGATTTCGTGACCACGTCGTCGTTGAGTGTCGCGCCGGGACAAAACGGTCGTTCGGATCGAGTGCAGTACGACGACGACGAATTCTTCCGTCGCGCCCGAGTTATATTGTTTTTCACGTATTTCCGATTGTTTTCAACCGTCGTACATTTCAAATGTGTGGACAAGCCCGACGACGTTCGGGAACAACGAGACAGAAACTAGACCGACCCGTACCTGCCCGCGTAGCCAAATACAAATCTCGAGTGAGCCTTAAATGTTCGAACGGTTTTGCGTATTATACCCTCGGCACATCGTTACGTTATATATATATATATACGGAGGGCGGAAACGCGATAGGAAATTTGCTCGACGAATTACGGTAAACGTTCGGCTTAGCGTAATTCGTCTATCGAGTTTTAAAACGAGCTCATTAGTGAAAACGAAAATAAAGTTTTACTAACCGATAGGGTCCGAGAGTGTTGTCGGCGTGCCGATACGAAGCGTTCGTCATTTTTGTGAATATAGAAAAACCGGCGCGGCGTACACCCGACCCATCGTGTAGGTATCCATCATCTACACGATTTCCGGTGTTTATCGGACGCGAACGAAAACCGCGCCGTTTTTTCGAACGGCGTTACGAATAATATTACGTACGGCGTATTACTTGAAGCGCCGTAAGGGTTATCGCCCGGAAACAATATGGCGCCGTACGATCTCTGACCGGGAGTTAAATTATCGTCCGGAGCGAATTTAATAATAATAATGATAATCATCGTCATCGCCGCGTTTCACGTTTTATTTCATCCGAAAACCGTTTCGCCACGATTTCTCGGGCCAATTATAATAATATTTAACGCGGAACGCCCGTTAATATTCTTTCGGTTACAACGCGTGAAAAGCATAAAGAAATCGTTTCGTAAAGGGGAAAAAAACCCGAACGTCGCGCGTCGCCGTATAATAAAAACAAACGATTATGCTCGGGGATTCATTACGCGGCGTAAAATAGTTTAAACGGTATTTCGACGAATAAGCGTATCTTATTTATTTTAATTATTCGGTTTTATTTTTCACGTTTCTCGAACGTTGTTTCTGTAAACAACAACAACAACAAAAAACAACGACGACGATGACTTCTATCGATTAAAAACGTTCGAGAATAAATAAATCGTCGCGTACGATTACGTGTATACGCGAGAAATACTTCGCTAGGCAGCGTGTACGGTGACACGGGGCGTTTGTTTTTTTAATTATTTCGGTCGATCGTTAAGGAACCGTTAAACTTTCGTCCGTTACGACCGTGTCGGGCCGTGCGTCGAGAGTTTCCTTTCCACAATATCCGAAATACCGTAGCGATGTGATTACGCGGACCGCGTTCGATTACCGTTACGAACGTATTACGCGCCTACAAATGACGACCGTCTCGCGCCCGAAATAACGCGGAGAAAACCGACGTTCGGTTTCGGTACGTTAATATTCGAACACGGTCGACATTTTTAAAAAAGCGATTTCGCGTCGTCGAATTTCGTCCGAGCCATTCCATACACAATCCTGCCGGACAAATAATCAACCATCGGTTTACCACGTCGGCCACCTCGCCGTCAGAAAATGCGCGAACGTACCGTTAACGTCGGAACATATTGAAAACATCGATTTCCTCCTCGCAATCTTCTCTCGCGTCCAAATCGTGTCCAAAAAAAAAAAAAAACGGAAACGTTAATAGAAAACCGAAACTGTCTCCGATCGACTTCTTTTCGAACTATCGTATCCACGTACATTTAAAGCCGCCTCAAAACCTAACCGAAACGTCCTTGACTCCGCCGCCGCCCTAGTAAGAAGCTATGATGGGCTCGGGGCAGAGTACGCTTGTACGAAGCGAACGAAAAACCGAAATAATTCCGACGTACTCGATTTCGGACGTTCCAACACGTTCTCCTCCCCCCCCCACCACTGGACGAATTCGCCGTTATTTTAACGGACGCGAAAGGATCGCGCTATAACGAACGTGAAATTAGGAATTGTACATCGGCCTAAGTTGCGCGAAATTTCACCGCGAACACCAACAATCACGCGCGGTGATCGGTCGACGTGTTAGTGGCGCGCGACAATGTCGCTGCCAACGGACGCGGGCGTAATGGACGATACGCGATTTTTCGCGACGGTCGTCCGAACGGGAATTCGACGTTCCGTAACCACGTACGGTGGAAACGCGCAAATCGTTCGTTCCGAAATGTCCCGGACGACCCGGTAATACGGCGTTGATTTATCGATCCCGGGGGCGGAGGGAACGACCACCACGCGTATCCGTTCGGCGGCCGTTGTCTTCGTATCGCTTTTTTTTTCGTACGATCGCGTTACCACGGTTACGGGAACATTTTCGCTCTAGACCGGAGCGGCCGCCGGCGCTGCACGTCCGTCCGAACAACGGGCGCGTTGTTAAAAACGCGTTCGGTTAAAAATAGGAATATAGCGGTCAGCGTTTCCGTTTACGAATCGTTCGAATACCGTCGGCGAAAGCGCCGCGCGAACGACCGTAAAAACGCCGCCTCCCGAATACGAGCGTCGTTGTAATAACGTTGGTTACGACGCGTTACGATACTCGAACGGCGGGCGCTTTACGCGCGTAGTACGGCCATAATTCGTTAAATATTTCGAATAATTCGTGTCCCGTACAGATAAAATAACGATTTAATTGACTCGCGCGTGTCTCGTTGATCGCGTACGTGCGTGTCTGTATTTTAGACCTACACCACTCGAGTACCGCCGACAGTTGCCTTCGAGGCTCGCACGTATGCGCACACACGCTTGTATATATATACGCGTGTGATTGAAGGAGAGAAGTTCGGTCGAAAAATAATACGAGAAAAACGATTATTCGTATCGTGATCCGTCCAAATTACACGACCATACACCCTTCGTACAACCATATAACTAGTGTTTTGACGCTCGAAGGCGTATTTATCTGGTTGACACCGAGGACCCTTTTTGTTACATTTCACCGCGCGTTAATCCATCAATTTTTCCCGCCGTCAGCCAGCCGTCCGGTTTCCATTATCGTTTTACATAAATTAATATCGAAAGCCGCCCGATGTGAAAGGCGTTCCCCCGTAAACATTGACGTGGTTCGTCTAGTCGGATTCGTTTTTGAAATATGTGTTCGTACGTCCAGTGCGCCGTACTTAGAGACCCGCGTTTCGGGCGGGGTTAATTTTTAAATAAATAAACCCTAACGAAACCAGAGACGTAAACTTTAATAGATTATTATTCTTTTGACGAACACGTCAAAATATTTTAGTTTTTCGTTATTGTCGACTAAAAATATCGTGAGAAATTAATTTTTCCTAAAAATTTTCGGGGGAGGGGGAGGAGGGGAATTTATACGCCGCTGCGCGTTCGTCGTTATTTACACGTTACAATACGTGTGGCGGCCACGGTGTGTGTTGCTCGAAGGTGTAACGACGTTCCGGCGATTACGTTCGGGCGTAACCCGTAAAAAACGGCGTTTCGAACGAAGCGCGTTTTTTTTTTTTTGTTTTTTGGATAAAGCCGGCGGACCGTCGGTGGATTTTCGGTTTTCGTCGTCGGGCGTATTCGTATTATTTTCACGGCGACGCGTCACCGTCGTCGTCTCCGCCACTCTCGGCCAAAACGACCACCAGTTGCCGCTACAAGCCGGGCGTACGACGACGGTTCGGGGAAGACCTTTCCGATAGGTCAACTCATAGATAATATACGAAAAAGAAAAAGGTGCGACCGACGCTGTTTATCATCCACTAAATCTCTCTAAAGTCGTCGTAACCGAATACGTACGCGCGCCGTTAACCGTATTGGTTATCCGCGGGACTTGACGAATCGAGTGTCTGTTGTTCAAACAGGCAGTGTGGTGCGCGCGTGGCGACTGAAATATTCGACGATCGTAAATTACGGATTTTCGTGTGGCCGCGAATAACGGTCGCCCGGATATCGTCGTTCCGTTTCTCGATACGTTCGTCGAAATTATTTACAATCTCCCCGGTTCGACAATTCCCGCGGAACTGGTTTCGTGCCGTCGTGATGGGGGTCTTTCGTTGTTCAACGTGGGTATTTATTATCGGAATATTGGACGGGTCGTCGACCAAACGCGTTGCGCCGTACGTCGTTTCGAAAATTAATTTATTCCCGAAATAAACCGAACCCGAATACCTAATAACGTAAAGGGGGCAAACATTTTCGCTTTTTCTGTCCGTCGTCGTACATATATATATATATATATATATATATATATTAGGGAAACGTTACGCGGTACACGAAAGAGTTGTAGTTGTTTTACTACTCGCGGTGTAATAAAACGTCTTTGGCGGCCGTGAGGAGGACCTCGGCAAGGCCGTTTCCACTCGGGTACGATATTATTGCGACACACCGAGGATCGTATGATGTCCGACTTGTAAAACACACCGGCGGAACGTTTCGAATTCGAGCGGCGTGCGAGTTTCGCTTTTCGTAACGACGCGTTCACTAGACGTATATGTCAACACGACGCGTCGTGTATAATACGCACGCCTAGCGGAACAAAATTGCGACCGGCGCCGTAGTAAAAACGCGCGTTTTAATCCGCGACGTTCCCGGCCGGTTGAGCAACAGCTTGTCCGCGTCGAATATGTTCGCCGAAAGACCGGGAAAACAAAGCGTCCCGACATAAAATGGACGTGGGCGGCAACTGAATTGAACGCGTGTTCGTACGCCGGCCGGCTGAAACGTAACGCGCGCGCACGCTCGTGGAACGCGAACGAAATACGAGGGCGGTCCGATAAGTACTCGGCCTACAAAAGAAAAACGAACATTTTGGTAAAGCGGCGATTTCTCCTGTTAGCTCCGTACGCTTGACCCAGCGACGTTCCGACTTCTTTAATATAATAAATACGTTTTCTCGAGGTGTGCGAAATAGGCGGCGACGACGTCCTCGTTCGATTCGAATTTTCGCCCGACTTTTTCAAGTCTGGAGAAATACGGTGGATGGGACAGCGGTTCGTAGCGCGATTCCACCGATTTGGCCACGCGCGGAGGTGTGAGCCGGTGCGTTAGTGACGGTGAAAGAGCACTTTTTCCCTCGGCCGTTTTTTCTGCGATCCAGCGTCGCGAACCGGCCCAATAGTTCGGCATCGTAGAGCCCTGCGACCGTTTTGCCCTTGTCCAGGTGGATCACACCTTGCGAATCCCAGAAAACTGTGGCCGTCACCTTTCCGGCCGATCGGACAGTCTTCGCCTTCTTCGGAGCACGTTCGCCGGTTGAAGTCCGCTGTAATACCCTCGTAATACCTACGGATGCCCCGCGCGGTGGCTTTCGAAAGTCCCGTTCCCCATCTGTACGCGTGCAAAGTTCGTAAGGCGGTCTTTTTAGTAACGCAAGTACTGACGCGAGTCGACAACAGCTCGAATCTTGTCGAATTGTGTCCGAGAATCGGCGCCTCGTACTTTTCGAGTCGGCAGGTACCCCCGTGACGATTACGCGACGTTACAAAAGCGAGCGATTCGCCGCCAGTCGTTTTGTATCGAACCTTTCGACGAGTCGGCGGGCATGTTTACCGTCCGCGACTGCGGTCGGACGTCCGCCGCGCGTTTCGTCGACGGTTGTGGCTTTTCCAGGCTCGGCGCCGCGGCGATGAACCCGTTACATACATTCACGGTAGATCTAAACGTAAACGGCGTCGAATAGAGGGGGTCACATTTTCGACAAGATTCGGTCGGGTTAGAACGCGTACTAAAAACGAACCGGTGACACCTGTGGAACTGACGGAACGGGACATTCGAACGCAGGGGGCTGTTGGTTGTTTTGTTCGACCAGCCCGGGCGCGCGTCACTTTTACAGCCCGTTTTCCTGGTGCCGCCGTTCGTTCGTACGCCGCCGTCATTCGCCGTAAACGCGACGCCGCGTTCGGCTCTATTGTGTTTCCCTTTGACGGAATCGAAGACCACGTTTCTTGGTAACCAACGAAACCGTTTCGGTCCAAAATTATCGCCAAGTTCGTTCGGCGTAATAAGCCCGGGAAACGTCCCCGAACTAGCGTCAACGATTTCGCAGCCGGTTATTTTTACACCCGAGGCACCGTTTTCAGTCTCCCTCCGCGGTTAAGTTATTTAAATTTTCCCCCTGTCGTTCGGTACGTACGCGTCCATATATATATATATATATATATATACGGACGGCCAGACATTCCCTCGCGGTATTATTAATCGTGTCGGATTCCGTTTCGTACGTAGCCGACCGACGGCGCACCGGACGACAACGTAAGGATTAAGGTAGTTTGAGGGCTGGAGGGGGAGGGGAGGTCGTTTTAATCGGACGTGTTTTTTTTTTTATAAACGTCCATTGTTATGAATTATTACGAACGCGCGGACGTACATATGTCTTATAACAAAAAACAAAAAATAACGCGCGTAGCTCTGTATTACAGCGATCGGCGGGCGGTAGTCGTTCATTTGTGTATTACACGAGGTCTGTCCCGAATGTATCCGACCCGCGTTGTCGACGGTGTTGTGTTGCGCCGTACACACGCTCTCCGTGTGGTCAGACGAGACCGGCCAAACGAGTCGAAGTTCCGACCGGGCGCGGAGTAAACGGCCCGCATATTCGGGCGAACGGTGACTGGCTTTTTGCACCAAAGGCGTACCTCGGTGCGACAATTTCCCGGCGAAACGATCCAATCGGTTCCACTTCGCCAACCACCTAGCCCACCTGTGACATTCGGCCGTTCCCGAAATTGCGAATACCCCCTCAACAGGCGCCGCCCGTTTTGACGATACACACACACACAGAGAGAAAGGGACAATTGGTAAAAACGCGACGGGTAGCGGGGACCGGTTTCGGGATGCGCAAGCGTCGGTGGGACCGTATTGTTCGGACGTTACTTCAAAGGATTCCACGGGCCGGGATGATGAATAAGGCCGGCGCGGAAAAACCGAAAGAGGGTCGGGGATACTTCTGGGGCAGTCCTTGTACGGACCGAGGGAAAAGTGGCGCAGTTATTTTGGTTTTTATTTCGCGCGAAACGTCCTTGACGTTCGTTTCAGAACTAAAAGCGCCGAAACGGGCGTCGTCGTCGGTGCACGAAACGCGTACGAGATTTCGGTAAAACCGTCGAATTCGACCGAAAGCGGACGATAATTGGACGGCTCGGACGTTTCGGCGTGAAAATTATTGGACGCGTCAACGTGTACGAATACCGTAAACGTTATTCGGGAAGCGTACGACGAACGGGTCATCGGAGTCCACGGGAAACCGCGGGGGCCGTGTATTCCGACACGACGACGATGCGCTCTCGGGTTCCTCTCGGCCTCGCGAGTCCTTGAACTTAAGCCGTTTCTTATGCACGACAACGAAAAAAAAAACAAACGAAAAATAAATAAACGACGAACTGGTTTTCGGTTTTTCGGAATTTGGGTGTCTGTTTGAATAGGCGCGCAGAACGCCGTGAGTAAATTGACCTCCGCCTCCCCCCCTTAGGCTAACCGGGCGGCGGGTTGTAGACGAAAAATATTTCGGGTCGACGGCGGGCCACTCTATACTCCCCGGCGTTGCACCACTACCTGCCCGTATAACACGCGTTTATTATATATATATATATATGTAATTACCCGTGAACAAACACGTAACGGAATAATTATTACCGACAACCGAGAAGAAGACGAGTGGTCGCGTCGTTTTGTACACCATACGCGGCTGCGGTTTTTTTTCGTTTAGGGTTTTTTTCTACTTAAACGCCCGTAACGTCGAAAGAAACTAAATCGTCGTCGTGTTCCGAGTAGAAATCGTTTCCACGTTTCGTACGTTTAATATATATATATATATATATATTATCTCTGGACGTGTTGGACAAAACGTATCGTCGCATTTTGCAACTCGTAGTTACCGCGGTCTGGTTTATAAAAAAAAAAAAACGCGATTCGTTTAATCGCGCGCGCGTATCCCGCTTACTGGTGATGGACCGAACATAGAGAGGCACGTGCCGGTAGAAACGTCCGATTTCTTTTCGTTTTCTCGCCTCTAGTTCCGGTATAGAAGACGCTGGAATTTCCGGAGGAAAATTTCTCGAATTATAATAGGCGCGCGTGTACCACTGAAACGACGTCAGTTTATAATAGAAACATTCGAAAACGTGTCTCGTTGGCGTCGCCCGTGTATTAAGCCCGCCGTAATTAATACGAAAACGTACAAACCCGAACGAAAAACGGCTACAACCGCGTAAATAGTCGGTACTTTCGATTCGTGATTAGGGTTGCGATGTGTGCGCGAAACCCACGCCGTCCGAACGGCGTGACCGGTTTCGCCCGGAGATAAAACGTTCGAAACGCGAAACCACCGACCGAGAAATGATAGACCCTTCGGGAATTTCGCGTCGAAATGTTGTTCGCGGATTTCCATAGGGCGTGCGTGCGTTTCACCGTTCGGCCACGATAGATTCCCGGGCCGAAGCCATTCCGCGACGTTCCATCCTATCAGCTCAAGGTCCGTGGACCACCTGGATACCGTACCCTGTTCTTGGACGAGGTTCCCGGTCCCTCACTGGGTGAGTGAGTCTACGAGTCAACGCCAGTCCCACAACGCCCACGTCGCAGCCAAGGTAGGCACTTCAACCTGGCGGGGAGGCGGGGCCACAAGCCGAACCGGCAAACAGTGGGACACGATCGGGTTTTGAGGTTGACATCGGTAGGTCAACTCGGTACGTCGTGAACGCCCAAAAGCGTAATTCGTGTTTTGTGATTTCGCCGTCGTCGTCCGGATTCTCTCCGGGTAATCGAGTAGTTCCGCGGGAATTTCGCCTATTTCCGTTCGAATTTCGCCCGGAGAATCGGAACGATAATCGTTGTTACGGGACGTCGACGTTACCTATTCTAAGAACGACGAATCGTTTATAGGAACGGACGAGGCGCGAATTCGGGGCCCGCGTTAACGGGCGCGGTGAAAAAGCAAATAGCGTTTGCGCGGTTCGGGTACCGTTTGGTTCTCACGCGTCCCCGTAGTAATTCGACGGTCGCGGGCGCGTGAACGAACGACGGGTGGAACGCGTACGCCTTAGGGGAGATCGTTGTACGAATTGTGTTTTTGCCCCTTTCTCTCTGTACGTCGCGACGGTGCAATTAGACGAGAACCGTGCGCGTCGTTTCCCGGCCCGTTTGGTAACGTGTCGTCCCTTGGACAATATGCGTACACGGCGGCGGCGTGACGCATTATTACGTTCGATTTGAATACAACACCGCGACGCGTCCGTTATGGTAATAACGCCGTTCTACCGGCGGACACCTGGAAAAGGATTACGGCCGTTAAAACGTGCGCGCGATCGGTTTTCACGTCAGAATGCGGCGTTGTCCGTGCCGTCCCGCGGCGCGTACGAAAACAAATCGTCCTGCTCTCTCCCCCACCCGTTCGTTTCGAAAAGGCGAATCGTCGGAAGCGACGGTTTAAGAACTTACGGAAACCTACGTGACTGTCTCGGGTGTATTTACCCCGGGGGCACCGAAAAATTTTGCTCGAAATAATTAACGTCGAGCGTAATTGTTTATCGAAACTCGAAATACCATACCGAAAACCCCGCCGAAGGGGTGGGTTTTCGAATACCGTGTATATTTCAAATACCGGTTTGCGGTCCGTATCCGTCACGCGTTCTCGGTTTCGTCGCACACGTTCCTAGATACGATTCGTCCGTTGCGTAGTCGGCGGTTTTTTTGTCGTTAAATACGAATCGCACGCGCGTACTCGGAACGATTTGTCCTTTTTGCCCGTGCAAACAACGAGCGTGTACTAAGGTGGTACCGCGTCCCTTTCGAATAAATACGTTTCCACGGGTGGTTGCCCCGCGATCACGGCCCGAGGGTGACGAACGTACGTAAATTCCACGTGTTCGCGCGTCGTAATTCGGTCGACAAAGCGGTTTTATTAGAACGGTCGTGGAAAACGAGACCCCCTGCGTCCCACGCGGCCGACGAACCGTTTGGAATTGTCGTTTCTGGAGTTTCGCGACTCGTTCGGACTACGGGACGTAGTTTCCGGAACAATTCCCGTTGGAATCGACGAACGTCGGCCGGTCTGACGCTTTGCTTTGTGCGCGATGGCTATGCCGTTTACTATTCCAGGCCCTTGCCTTTTCCAGGGGATGGAAATGAAGGAGTTTGTGAGTGGCTTTGGGTTAGTCTGTCCCGTGTTATTGGGTATGGGTTTTTGTTTATGTTTGGTGGTTGCCGGTGAGTACGTTTTGCCAAGTAGACGGATGTGGTTGGGGAATAAATGTCTGTAGAACGTCCCTGTGGATTGAGTCTTGAATCGAAATTCGTCGAACGACCGAATTTTCGACGATAGTGGGTAGTCCCGTTATCGTACGGATACCGATGTTCCGGACGGCTTCAATACGTCGAATCCATTGCGAGGGACCGATGAAGGGCGGCGCCCGAGAGGATCCTGCATACGTAATGATGGGAGATACGTATAGTTTCAGTATGTTGAGTTTCGTTTTGGTAGGAACAGGGCTTTCCCTGTTAGGGCAGGGTATTCCACGAGTAGTTTTTTTGGTTATGTCGTCGGCGCGTCTTAAACGGACGTCGCGTACTGTGTCCAATGGCCACCGACGGTTTTTCAAGTATTCCGTACTCGGCATGTCGAATTACGAGCGTAAAAAAACGCCGGGCGATTGTTTTTTTTTTAAAAGAAAACAAACCGACCATGAAACGCGTTACTTAGCCCGAAATTCGTCGAATTACTTCGACAATCGTTTTACGTACGATATCGAAACGATCGCTAATCATATTATTCGATCGGTCGTTACTTCCGGAAACCGTTCGTAATCGAAACGCCGCTCACGGAGGAGCATAATATTCGCCGGGCACAGTGGCGTACTTAGACCTGAAAGTATTTCGGGGGTGGGTGGGGGGGAGGTTAATTTTTAAATTATTAAATCGGATGACCCGAACGAAACAAGAAGCACGTTATGAACTTTAATAGATTATTTAACGGACACGTTATATCATAACGTGTATTGAAGTTTAAACGTATTTTCGTTTTTTTCGTTATTATTGACTAAACGTATACGTCTCGTAAGAAATTAATTTTTCCCGAAAACCGTCGTGATTTCCCAACCAGCGCGTCGTATATTCCCGGGGCGAATTTCGTTTCGACGTTCCGGGATTTCCACCCGGCTCGTTTTTTATATATGTTCCAGCGTGTAGCCCATTTATTCGTTATTGAATCGTAATTGCATCGAAATTCGTTCACCCGCCTTACCAACGCGACACGCGCGCCATTATTACGATATAAATACGAGGTTCGACGTCCTTTGGTCTCGGGTCTCGTCATTAATTATTCACGAATTACGACGAAAGAAAAAAAGAATCGCCGTTATTATTGTTTAATCGTACGGGGCTTATTGTGTGACATCGTTCATTTTTACGACTTCGTAAGAAAATGTAAAAAAACCAACGACATATGTATATACACGCATATATATGTATAAATTTCCGTTGTGTGAAAGAACTCTATACGATAGATAAACGTCGAGAAATCGCCGTGTGTATAAAATAAAAAGTCGTTTCATTTTTATCGTCCGGAAAAAAATATAAAAAAAAAAAAAAAACCCTAAACGAACGTCGTTACGTATTATTCGTGTTATTTTTTTCGACTAAACCGCGTCACGTAAAGCGATTATGAAGGTTTTTATTTTAAATTTACGACGCGCGTACGCGTATTTTCATAAAAAATATCGTATACGTCTAATTAAAAAAATTTAATACCCGAACTCGTTTCGAAACAACGATAATTCGAAAATTCCGTATTTTCGTCGTTTCTCCCCCCCCCGAGTTTGTTCCGCGATAATAATTGTTTGGGAAAATCCGCCGGGATAATTATCGACCTGTACGACGCTCGGGAGCGCGCAAACCGACCGTATTCGATTCGATATATTTGTTACGGTCGATGTGATAAGTCCGGTCTGCGTTAATAATTACCGGTAAATATTAATAGTAACCGTTGGTCCATGTGATTAAGGTTAGGGTAGGTTAGTATTAACTATTACTAGGTTAGGTTATTAGTATTTATAATTACCGGTGGACGTGATTAATTCTGGTATATTTATCGCTTTTACCCCTAGCTATTCGGGTTGAAGCCGGCAATTATTAATAACATACAACGCGGCGCAGTAACGAAATAACGCCGTACGGTTTTTCCCGGCGCCGGCGACACGCGTAACCGACCGTCCGGTAAACGGTTTCACCGTGTTTAATCGCCACGCGCGCTAAATTCGTCGTCGCGTGTTTTACGACCGTGCGACGCACGACGCGCTCGCGAAACGAGCTATAATAAGGAGAATCGCTTTCGGCGAATTCGAGCGCGGCGTTTGAAACGTTACGTTTGCGTTTCGTTTCGGTGATCTGTCGGATGGTGTTTGGGGTTGTACATAAACGGTTGGCGATTCGCATAGTCCTGATAGTTCGGGCGCTGGGGTCGACTTCTGGGCTGACCCATTGCCGGGGTTAGGCGCGAATTGAGACTCGAACGTATTCGCGAAGGGTTGCGCGCTCTTTCAATAGTACAATACGCTAGTCCTGAAAGAGGGTGTTCGTTGAGCGGGTTAAGTTTAACGGTAGAGTTATCGTTGGAATAGGCGACGAATTTGTCCAATTTTTTTTGTGGGTTGTTTTTGGTCGCGATCATTTTGACCGTTTTACGCACACGCGTCGTAAAGCCAGTTTATATGTATGTACGCGAAACGGACACCGGTTGTACAAAACGATTATTGGCCCCGGCAAACTGGTCAAAACTTGTGGCCGTACGTATCGCCGCCGCGAAAACACCCTGAATTCTAATTGCCCCGGTACGCGCTGGTCGCGCGTTCCAAATTCGAATACTCTAGAATTTCGATACATTGTCCGCGCGCGGGTACACGACGGTGGCAAACGCCGTCGTACCGAAATGGCGTACGCTCGTGTCCGGGTTCGTTTACAGGCCCGGGGTTGCCGTCAATAAATCCTGTCGCCGGGTTTAACGCGTCCAGTGTGTCCGCGATACCGGACACGGGCCGTTCGAAAATACACGTGTAGTCCGTTAGTAGTAGGCGCGTCGTCTCGTAGCTCGGGAATCCGTTTTCGGAAAATACGTCGGCGGACGAAATCGCTTACGCGGAAACGCGCGGGCGTTGCTGTAAAACGCGATCGACCGCTTTTTCTCGTCGTCACGAGATCGCTATCGAAACCCGCCGCCGCGGCGGGTTTACAATAACGCGAACGTAAATAATATTATCGGATCGAGAAAGAACGCGAACCGTCGACGGTTTTTGTGTCCCGGTGTCAACGGCGCAACAGGTACGGACGCGACTGCCGCGAATAAGTAGACCTCTAGTATACCGCGAACGCGTTTTAGGTAAAACGTAACGCGGGCACGTTTTTTTTTTTTTCACGGTAACGGCAATACCCTCACTGGTCCGGAAAGCCTGAAGTACTTCGGACCAGTGAGTCGCCATCGTTTATTGAAAAAATAATAAAGTTTTACAAAAACGATCATCCCTAAGGGTAGGCGGGCAACGCGAGCTATCCCCACGTTGTTTTACCCCGCCACCCGTACATCGAATCTAATTCACAATAATCCTTAAGAGCTATCACTTCTTAAAAAACTATCACATGAATGGTGCGCGGTGACAGGACAATACCCTGCCACGGGGCAACCATTTACATCTTCCGTTACAAACAAAAATAAAAAGAATGTAAAATAAACTTTCTTCCCCTGTTTAGCGGCCTAGCCGCCACCTCCCCGAGACCACGACGGCGCGGCGGAGCTGTCACGCCAAGTGCCCGTCTCTGTCGTTCGGCGACTTTCCCCGCCATCTTACGCGGGCACGTTTGAATGACACGTTTTTTCGATTTTCGCAGCACGTGTTCCCGATGGCTTCCGGCGGCGAGTCCACCGCGCAGTTCGACCCGTACCAGGAAATGGAGAACTATTTGGAAAAGGCGGCGGTAAGTGGCGATTCGAAGGGACGCGGTTTCGTCGTTTCTCGCGTATTTTTTGTTTTCCCATCCCCGCATTCGCGTACGGATTATTAGCGAAAATCCCGTTCGGTTTTCGGATATTGACGAACAACGTTTTCCCGTCCGTGACCCGGAATTTATCGTTCGGTGTCCACGGTTGCCCAGGGACGTTCCCACGGCCGTTCGTGCGTAACACGTGTGTCGAAACGACTTCGGCGCCGGTCCCCCGTCAGCGGCGGTTTACTTAGTAGACGCGCGCGCGCACGAACGCGTTCGGCGTAGTTTCCCGGCCGACGACGTTAAACAACTTCCCATTCGTACGGCGCAATTCGTGTTTTAACCGTTTGCTTAACGTTACGCCGTAACGTGTGTGAGAAACAACCGCCGTTCCCGGCGACTTTTTTCGTTTCGACAACGACCACCGCCGTAATGCGGCTGGTAGCGGTAGTACGAACGATCCGCGTACTTACGGACGACCGTCGATCAATATTGGAAATATACTACGCCCCCGTGGTGTGCGCGCGATTTTCGCGTTCGAAATGTATTCGGTTTCGACGTTTTCGTTTCCGGCCGCGATATTGTTGTTAGTTTCCGTCGCTGAAACTCTACCAGAACCGTTTCCTAACGTAAAACCCCGTCCGGTATTTCGTCACGTTTCCGGGGGGGGGAGGTTGGGGAGGTCGGGTTAAGAAAACGTAGGGGAACGTTTTCTTCGAATATTATCGGCGACGGTTCCTTGTACAATTTGCTCTTACCGCGTCTCGCCTACTAATAAACGATCCTTCGCGACGTTATTGTACACGACCGCCCGTGCGGTTGCCGACGACGTAAATTCAAGGCGAAATCCGTTTGTTCGCGAACCCGCCGGATTGCTCATTCGGCGCGACGTTCCAACGAATAAACTCCGTCCCTTGGTTCCATTACTAAGGCGGCCCGCAAATACGGAACGTCGTTCGGGGGGACGCATTTTGCTTTTCGTACGAGTTGTTTCCGAGGGCTCCGACAGCCGACCGCAATTTTACGTTATTCTAACCGCGGGGCGTTGGGTACGACGACCCGAGTAACCCCTCCACCCGGGACGGTTTTTTTATTTTCGAAAAAAATGCTGTACTCGAAATCGCGCCGTTTTAACTATCCGGAATAGCCAACCCCGAGAACGTGCGTCTCGGTGTACCGAATATGGCGTTTGCTTCTCGTCAAATAACGTTCGCGTTTTGTCGAAAACAAAGACATCGGTCGAAAACAATTTCGTTCGTCTGCCAACGTTGACGGCGGTTACGCGTACGGAATACGAGACGAAGCGTTTGAAACGTTTAGTATAAATTAGTAATTATCGACGGTTTCGATATTCGACCAAACACGGTATCGGTTAGGTTAGTTTCGTATATTTTTTCTTTTTTTTTTCGCCCCCCCCCCCCTAACCTGAGTCTCTCGATCGATACCGTTAAGTGGACCGTGGTCGGTTGTTCAATCAACGACAGACGGCCGAAATTTTACCGGAACGAACCGTACTTGTATTCGACGCCCGCGTTTTCCGAATATTTACAGTTTGTTCAAAATACGCCAAATACGTGTACGCGATTCGTCGTCGTTGTCGTTGTACGTTTTTCGCACGGCCAACGATGCCCGATTAAATCTGGAGACTATCTAAAAGGTTGCGTACCATTATCGTAACACGTGCCCGCGTGTATATGGCGCGATTACGTCTTACATAATAACGATAATAATAATAATAATAATAATAAACAGAAACGGCGCGCTACTATAGACTACGGCGGCGATGTTTCCCAACCGTTACGCGACGACTATAAAAGTATTTCGTACGCGCGCCGTACGACGAATGATTGATTGGCGGAATACCGGACGATAAAAAAAAAAAATAAACGAATACGTTTTCTTTTTTTACGAGCGGCTCTAATAACTAACCGCGCGAACGAAAACTATCGATTAAATCTATAGGTCTATGTACGCGTTGTTAACGCGCCACTCGGCCGGCCTGGTGTTTCTTGTACGCAATCGGTCCGTTGGCGAGGAGATTTCGAATTGGGCGACCACCATTATTCACGTCGGCCGTACGAAATAGATGTTCCCGTATTTTCCATTTCGTTCCCACGGCGGCCAATTTCCGTCGTATTCTCCGATATTATTCGTTCACGGTCATTTCAAACGCGTTACGTTCGATTTGAAACAGGCGATTTTCGTTTTTCTTATTTCCCGATTACGTTTCGCCAACGTAGATGTACGGATCTCCCGGTGATGGTTGGGAACCACCGTTCGTCTACGGTATGAGACTTCCCGCGTATGTCAAATAACGCCGCGACCGAGCGTGTATCTCTCCGGCGGCAAACCGAATGTTTTTCGATTTTCGAGATCCGAAAATTCTGAATACCGCCACGTTCGTGAAAGATCGACCAACGTTTTCGGCTTTTCGGGTAGTAAATAACGGCAATAGACGCGCCACCGCGGCGGTGTTCACTAATCGACATTTCGAAATAATTCGTTCCCTCCGGGAAACAATTACGGCGCCGACTGTTTGAATTTCGTTGCTCTGCTGCTTTGCTTCGATGGGTTGGCAATGCCGTTCACTAGCCCAGCACCACTCGCCTTTGCTAGTAGCGGATGGATGTGAAGAAGTAGGCGAGTATTTCTAAGTTAGTCTTATTGGGTACTGCTTTGGTTTGTGTTTGCTGGTTGTCGAAAGGCGCGTTTTGCCAAAAAGACGGATGTGATCATAGCCGGAAAAGGAGGTTTTATAGAACATCGCTTTAGATTGAGTTTGGCCAGAGTATTTGATTGAATTGAAATTTGTCGATTTCCGAAGTATCGAATTCTCGACAATAGTGTGTAGCCCCGTTATTGTACGGATATCGATGTTCTGGATGGCTTCGATGCGTTTTCACTGTGAGGGTCCGACAAAGGGCACCCAAGAGGATCCAGCATACGTTGAGTATACGTAAAGTTTAAGTAAGTTAAGTTTAGTATTGGTAGGTATTGGGCTTTTCTTGTTTAGTATTGCGTAGAGTATTCCGCGGGTACGAGTGGCTTTTTTTTGAATTTCGTTTCGCGTTAATTTTGTTATTTGTAGCGAATAGCGGCGCCATACGCGAATCGGATTCGCTTGGGTCGTCTTCGAAACGGCCGTTTACGTATTTTCCGCCAGAGCGTAGCCACGATTACCCAACGCGGGCGTATGAACGTAAATCTTGCACCGAGTGGACGACGAACTATTACTCTTGAACCACATTCGAAATCGACGTTTCCGCGTCTCGGTGTACCGATAATATGTCCTTTTTGTTCGCGTCTTTATGGACGACCAAACACGAACGACATCGGTCGAAAACAAATTTTCCGCCGAATACCAACGCGCGTACACCGTCATAGTTACGCGTACGGAATACGAGACGAAACGTTTTAAACGTTTCAACACCGTGTGCCGTCCAAAACCGGAACCTACGTACAATCCTCAAAGCACCTCCCTCTACGTTAGCAACACAAACACAATAATCCCAACCAAACTACCTACCGTACAGTCCCTAGTGCGCCGACGCGCTTTTTTTTTTACAAAAACTCCGCGTGCCACTACACAACCACATTTCCGAAACGGGTCGCTCCTCGACAAACACCCCCCCTCTGGCCCTTCCACTGGTCTCAACGTCATCCCGACAACTAACTTGGAATCGCCGAAAGAATCGCGCGCGAATATCGACCAATATATATTTATCGGCCACGCGGAGATACATACGGGACGTGCACGTACGTTGTACCGTTGTGGGCGCGTTCACGTGGTCCTTTTACCGTGTGACACTCGCTAAAACCGCGCGGTTACCACCGTAACGGTTACCATTATCGAACGTTTTTCTTCGACTACCGGCGACGCCGCTGAAAACCGACGGATATAACGACAACTGTGATAACGCGTTCCGTAGTGTCCGAGTTTTGTCGAGTGGCCAAAATCGGCGGCGCGCGCGTGTTGTACCGCGACCGAGTGTATATACCTGCGCGCGGGTCGGCGAATTTTTCAAAACCGGTAAATATGTCGACGTGCGCTTAGCAGCGGCAGTAGTAGTAGTAGTATTGCGCGTGACGTTCGGAACGGACAAGGCCGCCGGACTTCACTCTATGCGCGCACAGTACGGGCCGGACGACTCACGTAGGCCTCGCCGCGTATATATTATAACCGGCGTGTACGCCGCCGCGGCGCGCGCCAACTTACCGATATGGTCATACGACTTCCCACTGCGGCACGAGGACCGCGCGACAGTAGTTACCAAACCGAACGTCTCCACGACGCGCCGCGCGTTCGTTCCGACCGATTCCCCTCGGCTTTTTCGCGTTTCCGACACCAACAGGTGGACGGGAAAGAGGGCACTCGCGGATCGAATCGACGTATACGCCGTCGCCCGTTTCGCGCCCAGGCGTGTTGCGCGCCCGTAACCGACGCAATCTTATTTTGGAAACCCTTGAACGTGTTCGATTAGAACGATAATGACAATATCGTGTGTCGTACGACTTACGACGGCCACTCTCGAAACTGTTTGGACGACACTCGCGATTCGACCGGTGTACTTGCAACAGCGGCTCGGTATCCGTCCATATACATACCGCCGTTGTTCGTCGCGGTAGCTGCTCCACGAGTGGCCTACGCAAATTGAACCCGATGTCGCGCGACATTTGGCGTTTTACGCGTCGCGTTGGTCTTCTTACAGGAAGAACTCGATGAAGTGTTCGATCGGTTGTCCCAGAAACCGGACGACGATCCCGGTAAACGCAACTGGCCACCAAACCGCGACCCGGTCGACGATCACCATCACTACCAGCCCCGCCGCGCCACGGAAAACGGCGACTATCCGGCGGATGACTTCGGTGACGGCCGGTATTTCGACGACGTCGTATTGGAATTTCGGTTGCCCGACCGGATCGTGTGCCGCACGTGCGCCGCCGAAGTGACGGGTCAGTGTGCGTTACTAAACGGACTAAGTATTTTTATATTGGTCCGGGGACGAACGTTCGGTTACGTTTATTTCGATACGACCGATCATATATACGTCGTTCCTTTTACGTTTCGACCGCGTGTGTCTTCCGGACGCGCGAATTTCGTTCCCCCCCCCTCCCCTCGACCAATAACAACAGCCCGAGTAATTTGCAGACGATCGAGCGGTCTACTCCGGCGGCCGTCTGTCGGACAGCATGCGCTACCGTCTGTCGTCGTCGACCAAACGGAAACGGTCCCTGCCGTTCGCCACCGACCGAAGTAATAAAGCCCAAGTGCCCGGTTGCTGCGACCGCGATTCGTCGTCGGCCGTACTGCTGAAAGTCAAAGTGCTCGACAACACGCCTCCGGCTCCCGTACGCAGTTCGTCCCTAAACCGATTCCAAACGATTATCGCGCAACAACAGAGACAGGTATTGTGTAACGATGCACACGGGACGGATGGGGGGGATGGCATGGTGACGAAAAGGGTTTCTGGCTAATCGCGCGCGCGCGTGTGAAAATATAGCGCGATCGACCGGCGACCGACGGCGGAGGCCCGCTAGAAGTGGCCACACAAACGTCGCCGACCTGCAGTAGATCGTCGAGTTTCACGTGGCTGTCCGACCGATCGGACACGGGCAACTATTGTTCGTCGGCCGACGAAGAGGAGGAGGCCGTGACGCCGTGTAGTTCCGCCGACGATTCGGTGACCGACCATCACGCGAGTTGCGGGTCTTCCACCGAATCGTCGTCCGCCACTCTACCCGGACGGTCCGACGAACCCGAGTCCGGTATCGGAACAGCGTCGCCGCCGCACCATCACCACCGGTATTCGAAATGTGAGTAGCAGTTAGTTTACCTAACTAACCGTTTCGGAACTAACCGTTAAATACCCTCCACTGGCCCGGCGTAATCGCTATTATCTAATAAACCGTCGGCCGACGTTCGGATAGTTTCGTATAGTCCTCGATCGGACGACTTGGATTGTCGAACTGTGAACAAAAAAAAAAAAACAAACCGAAAATTACCGACGTTTTCGAAACGCTCGAAATATCGACGTTTCAGAAAATCGTTCGTTGTACGTAATATTTCACTAGTGAAATAAAATCTTGGCAATCTTGTATCGGCGTTTTTTTTTTTACGGTTCGTAGTCGTTCCCGCAGCTGTGTTTCAAAACATATATATACACACACTTCGGTCGAAAACGAACGCGTAACACAACATTTTAATATCAATCATACCTCGTTGTTTTATTTTTTTCAAAGAACCGAGTTTTTTATTCGGCGTGTAGTTTGAATAAAAATAGACTTTTGCCCGACGTCTTTATTTTTATGGTTTAGGTTTTGTTTTTTACGACCTCTCCAAGAAATTCTACTGTACAGCGGAACGCGTTAATTTCATCAGACTTATTTTTCACATCGATTTGTTTTACTGCCGTTTGAACATTTATGTCATTTGTATATTTTTCACCGAAACCATTTTTATATTCGGACCGACTCTATAAATATAAAATAACCCGAAGAACCTAGTGGGTCAGCCATACACGCGTTCCTGCGGTTGGCAAAGCTTTATATTTGTTTATTTTTTTCTACACGGAGTTCGTTGTTCCAGAGGCGTTTCGTGTAATTTCAAACATTTGAATCGAACGCGACGTTGACGGTTGCTTTCGTGTCGCGAAGTGTCGACCATTTTAGACTTCCGAGTTAACGAAAAATGTAAAAAAAAATGGTTCTCGTCCGATCGAATAAGCTAATGCGATTTAGAAAGTTAGTTTTTCGTTTTAAAATAGTTTAAAGGACGAAAAATCGACCGGCTTATCCAGGGAACCGTCTTTAGCTTTGAGTCAATGCTATAATTCACCGCGTATCGAACCGTCCGGTTTGTTCTCGTTATCGCTTCAAATTGTTGATGACGATAATTCGGAAAACGTCGTAATTTCACTATATAAGAATATACTCCCGAAATTCGTTTCGAGTATTTGTCTTACAATCTGAACAGTCGGCACGTTAATCGATTCAAATCGATTGTCCATTTCAATGGATAGCGACGAACGGGCGTGCCTGAAGCTCCGTATTCATTATTTGGAGAATTCGAAAACCGGTCGTCTCGCGATTTCGCGTCGTTTTTCCAATCCGTTTTCGTTCGCGAATCGGCGAACAGTTTTTCGATCGACCATTTCCCTGGCTCGTTTCGATCGACGACGGCGACACGTTTTCCACCGATCATCTTTCACCGTGTAACGTTTTTTTTGTTTTGTTTTTCCGTTATTCTTTTGCGCGCCACCGTCGTCGTATATTATTGGCGCGTTTTCGTCGTCGTTTTCACGTGCTCGTGTTCTCAGCGGGTAACCAGAAATGCCGGAAGAAAGACACGTGGGAGAGATTGCAGAGACGGCACGCGGACAGGCGCGGCGGACCGACGGCGGCGAAACGCCCGGAACCGGTGTGCGGGTCGCCGGCGGACAACCACGACCGGCGCCGAACGAGGGAGGAGTTCGACCGACCCGCCCGACCGGACCGGTTGCCTTTGGCCGGCGAACAACGTCACGTGGACCGAATTGTCTACGAGCCGCCCAGCCCGACGGCCGTGTCGTTGAACGGCGGCGGTGACGTGCCCCCGGAATTGACCAGCAAGAGTTCGTCGGCACCGCATCTCGTCAAGTCCACTCAGACGCTGCCCAGGAGGACCGGTGGATACGAAACCGGCGGCCCGGAGGTATATTGTAGTTTTCGTAACGCGGCGCTGGGCTGATGGGGACCGATGGCGCGAGCTTCGGGCGTGCCCGTCGTTAATCGTTTTCGTTATTTTCGTTTTTGGTTGTCGCGCCTGGGGTTTCACCGACGTCGGTCGGGGGGACGGTTATCTGTCTCCGCCCCCGTCGAGCGAATGATCGGGACTGATAAAACGTTTTGTTTGTTATTAGGACTGGAAAAAGATCAGATGTCACTCGGAACGGTACTTGGCAGGTAATAATATTGTTTATGCCACTGTTATTCCGACGCGTTCCGGACGGTACAGTTTAAACGATTTTACAAAAATCGATCCGACGCTGTGTCGCCGCGTGCGTCTTCCTAATTAAGAAACCGACGTACGTAGCGGCGATTCGGCGCGATTAAACAATAATAATGATTCATATCGACGATAGCCATTGCGAGAGAACGCGCGTCCAAAAACAAACGAAAAATCGTTCGCGAAACGCTTCCCGGAGTATTTTTTTTTTTTACCATTTTTCTTATCCGGTTTTTAGGCCACGAACGTTCGATCCCGTATCGTTTCGCGAATACGCCCTATAACTATCGCGTTCTGCGCCGTATTTATTTTGTACAACGGTTTACTGTACCGTAAGAGGTGACATTTAATAATAGCGACGAGGAAACGAAAAACACGTCCGTAATTATTCCCTCGAAAGCTAATAACTCGAACGTATATATATATATTTCACGGTTTCTTACAAGATATCGTTATTAAAAAGTCGGAAATAAAAGAAGGGTCGCGGAATATTCGTAATTAGTTCGCGAGATCGTGAACGTGTTTAATACGCGTTATTATAAATAACCGTCAAAAATAATATTATTAATGATATAAATATCGCGTATCCCGTGTTTGTGTTTTCTTTAAACGAATACTTCGGTGTGTAACCATATATGTATACACACACACACACACACATATGTATGAGTTATCGGTCGGCGGGATATATTTTCGGTATTTTTGGCAGGCTCTATCTGAAAAACACGCGGTCAAATTCAATAACAGAAGCTTAATTGAACGGTTTAGACGCCATCGTGCGACACAATATTTCTCTTATAAAATATAACGAAGACGAAAATTCGAAAAAACTACTCGATTTTCGAGCCACCGTGTTAAATAACGTTTTTCCGTTATTTTTTTTCTACCGTAGTAATCGTCTCGTTTTTTTTTTTTTTTGAATACCCCTAGAACGTCGTTCGCAAATTCGGGGGTCTAACGCCCCCTCCCAAAAAAAAAAAAAAAACCCACCGAGGTAACGAAAACGTTTTTTTTTTTTTTTTTGATACGAACCAAATCGCGCTCATTTCGCGCCGTGGTTTGACAATATTTCTACGAGAGAATCGTATTGCGCGTGGACGCGCGTTCGTTAGTGCGTACACCGTATCGTTTCGTGTAGCGGCACGGTTACCGCGGTTCGGGTATGTGTATTCAACCGCCGGATCCCGAATGTCTGTGTTTATTCAAGTGATTAGACGGACGGGAGAAACGCGTTCGTTATTACGCGCGCGAAGTTATTCGGTATTTGGACAATCACGTCGGGACGGTGCCGTTGTAATATTATTTTTGACGTCCGGACATATTTTTCGTCACGGTGATACGACAACGCGTATCGGGCATGTTTGGAAATTAGACTTTTTTTTCTGATGATGGGATGGGGGTGTGTATAGTGGTGGTGGAGGCGAGGGGTGAGACGAAAACGATCCGACGATCGGGGAGTTTTGTTTCCCGTTGGATTCGGCGTAAACGCTCGCGAGCGGTGGGCGTTTCGGCGGCGCGCGAGTGGTTAGCACGCGCCGTGCGCCGCGAGTGACGGAGTGAAGTTTAATAAAAATATGTAACGCAGAACCGTTCGCGCGACAACCGTCCGCGGAACGCCGACGGCGCGACGCGCGATCGAACGCGAGTGAATATGGCCGGCGGCGACAAGTTCGGTTTTAAGTTTTTCCGCAGTTTCAGCGTCAAGTTCGAGAAACAATGGAAGGTCGGCCGATCGGAAACGGTTTTGTACGAAATGAGAAAGAAAAAAATCGCAGGTCAGTGGCGCGCCGGTAGTGTCCCGGTAGGTTAGGTGTTTTTTTTTAATCGCACTCTTCGTGTACGACTATAGGCCGTATACGGGTACTTGTATACCAATTACGTCGCGGTACGTCTCGCGAACAATTCGAACGAATATCCTCACGGCGCTCAACGTTTTGAATACAGGCTGTAAACTGGTCGTCTGTTTTGTTACCGCTGGCCGGATTCGTGCATAATCGAACGATCGACGATATTTAGAACGAAACTATTCTAATGTCAACGAAACTATCGGTTTTACGGCAATATTATACGTGCGCAAGTTGTGTACAAAGTGCTTCGAACGTTTTACGTGTATATATAAAACGGATATTGAAAACCGTTCGCGTATTTACTTTCGGTCATTTTTTCGTCTACTTAACGTTTCGTATAGAAATACTGGCCGCCTCACGTCGGTACGAATATACTCGGTACTATATGGCTACCGCGTCGTCGTTTAATCCGTATTCGAGCCAATATTTTTCGACGTTTTATCGTGATAAAATTTTCCTTATCGCGAGTTTTTGAGTGGTTTTTTTTTTTTATAAATTTGGCTCGTTTCATCTCTCCGTCCATTCGCTTATGAGCCGTCACTTGTCCCGTTTTACGTCGCGACGGTTCAATTGAGTAACCGCGTTGGAAATTCGTAATAGAAAAAGGTTTTCCGTACGGCGTTTTTGATTTACGCGGCCGTCCGTTTCGCGTTATTATTAGTCGCGAACAAATCGTTTAACGGTCGCAATACGTAAACTAACACGACGAATGTGAACGTTTCTTCAACGACACCAGTCCACCTATGATACCGTATATTTGACGGACAGTAGTTAGAACAACATTTGTCGTTATTGTTTATTAAAATTGTGGTTTTTTAATAGGTTTTTAATGGGTCTATAGACGCGTCAAGGTATATTAATATATATATATATATATATATCGTAAGATTGTGAAAATCAATATCCACGTATAGGTTTATCGTCGAGTTTCATTTTGTCCTAACGTCCAATATTTGTTCGTAATGCGTAATAATAATGACGAACGCGCGAACCGAATATCGCGGCGCGCGTCGTATACAGAATGGTCCAATAACGCGGAACGCTCTTGGTCGATATTCGTTTTTACCGTCTTAAATTTAAAGCAAACACAGTTTACGTTGCTCGTTGGAGGTATCTTACGCGCTGTTAAGTGGTGTAACCGCCGAAGAAGTTATCACAATAGTCGACTGTTGGTTCATCACCTACGCGCGCGGTATCGAAACGTCCGGACTGCCGACATGACCGAGAGAACGCGCGTTTCGAATAAATC
>JAIPRN010000327.1:0-58146 GCA_025469175.1 Geopemphigus sp. TES_GeoC_2020 | reverse complement strand
TACGTTCCCTTTGTATTTATTACGTTCTCCTCCTAAAAGCGCGCGATTCGTTCGTTTTCTCGCAGATATCCGAAGACATCATGAGCCAGTGCCATTTCAGTTACATGGACGAGAGCGTGCCGATAAGCCTGGAAGAACTGGGCGCGGAAATGGGCTACGACTGGAGGGGCTACTTGAACGCGTGTACGTCCGCGCTGCTCAAAGAAGTCAAAGACAAGTAAGAAGTCTCTCTCTCATTCTGTGTGTGGGTAACGTAACCGCTTATGTATTCGGCTATACGGGTTTCCGCTCTCTGGTCCTCTATATATATGTGTGTGTGTGTTGTAAGAAAAAAGTTAAAGACTCGTGACGCGCGGAAATTAACGCTGAAAGAAAAGGGATTAAGGATTAATAGAAGACGGAGTATATAGAGCACGAGTTTGATGAAAATAAACGAAACGAAGAGTGGAATGACGGTCGGCACGAGGTAAGGGAGGTTTTACGTATATTACGGTCTTTTGTACGAAAAAACGGGGGAGGGGTGTGGCGAGTGTCCGGTGTCTTGTGCGATAAGAGAATTGCGACGAGGAGAACGAGTGTAGCCGAGATGAGAATGGACTTAATAGATGGACGAATAAGAAAAGGAGCGTATAGCGTCGACGAAAGAGAGTACAGACCTCATGTTACGAGAAAAGACTAAGAACGGTTACGGGACTGAGCGTCGAATAAGATGTGACTGTTATACGAGTAGCGGTGTTTGTGTATGGAAGATCGGGTCAAGCGGAGGTTACGATCCCAAATAGCCGGGAGAATATATGAGGAGGATATATGGGCGCGCATTTGGGAACGGTCGGTTTTGCGCAGAAACAGGGGATGGATCGGCGCGGGAACGTTCGAGAACGTCGACATGTCGTACAAGAAGGTCGGTGACGGGCACCCGTTGAGACTGTGGCGGGTGTGCACGGAAGTGGAGGCGCCGCCCACGGTGGTGCTGTACCGGGTGTTGTGGGAGCGGCGGGTGTGGGACGACCAACTGGCGTCGGCCAAGGTGGTGATGAAACTGGGCGCGCGGGCGGAACTGTACCAGTACGCGGACGCCGCGATGGAACCGCACCTGACCAAGGACTATTGCGTGGCGCGGTCGTGGCGGACGGACCTGAACAGAGGCGGTTGCGCGGTCGTCGAGACCTCCGTCGAGCACCCGGACGCCAAGCTGCCGAAGGGCGCCGGCGCCGCCATCCGCGGTATCGTGCTCGCGTCCAGGTACCTGATCGAACCGTGCGGTTCCGGCAAGTCCCGGGTGCTTCATCTATCCAGAGTGGACACCAAGTAATTTATTATTTCGATCGGCCGACGTTATTCATTTCGAAAAATCAACCGTCCCCCCTATCCCGTTTTTTTTTTTTTTTTGTTTTCCGCGCCGCCGCCAGAGGAAGGACGTGCGAATGGTACAACAAGATATTCGGTCACGTGGCCGCCAAGTACTTGTCCAACATCCGGAAATCGTTCGAACATTCCGCCGAGGGTCCCGAGAGCAAAGTGTGAAGAAAAACGTTCGCGTGATTGGCCCACACGACCCGGAAAACCGTCGGACTGTACGTAACGGCGCCGCCGTATTTTCACGTTTTTCTCGAACGCGGCGTAGCGTAAACCGAACCGCCAGACTATGGATCGGGTGTAGATGGTACACACGTACGTTATTGTTATCCGTCGCCCGTTATTATAACCGCGCGCGGACGGTAACTCTCCTATACCGAAAACGACGTTAGCGTATCGTCGTGACGAACCGGACAACATCTCGAGTGTCCAACAATTTCGCGTCACGTTCCCACGAAATTATCGCCGCTGTTCCAGCGCCTCCCCTGACCTCCCCCCCCAATCAATTTTCCTCTGGCGAACCAGAGAACACGACAGGGTAGTAACGGTAGTTTTCGCGCGAATTTATCGGTCAATTCGGCACGCGCGCCGATCGGACGAAAATCGAAATGTTCCTACAACAATCTCACCCGAGACGCGATTTGCGCGTTTACTATTCGACTATCGCGGTTTTTTTTTTGTTTTTTGAAAACGTCACGCGCGCGCGTATAAATATATATACACGCGGTAATCCGAAAACGATTACGCGAGACCAAATTGTGTCGTCGACGACCACCGCCGGCGCATTATTAGCGTCGCTATAAAACGGGACCAAACGTGGTCGTTTATTTTTTCGTTATTACGGAAAAGACGTCGCCATCGTACGTTATAAATTGAATTTATTCTTTCTACCGTTATTATTATATACTTTTTTTTCGTTTAATAGTCTATACGAGCTTATTGCCGACTTTAATTTTTACGTAAAGAGAATAATAAAAAAAAACGTTCGTTTTAAAAATAAGCGTTTTCGACTATATACTTATTACTGTTACGCGAGTACTTACGACGTGTGTGTGTGTGTGTGTGTGTGTATATATTATAACATTGTTCTACGATAGAATAAACGGTAGTTACCTTTATTCGCGTTTTCTTTTTTTCTGTCGAATCGCGTGTTTTTTCCGAAAGAAATTATTGTTCCATATAATGTATATATATAGTACACGACGTGCTGTTTGCTTATTGACCACGGATCGGTTGGTTTCGACACTCTTTAGAACAAGAGGACGACCCGCCATTGTATTGCCGTTGCGGGGCCACGTTTTACTTAGAATTTTCTTCAGGCGACGCGTCCACGTTTAAACGACAATCGACGTTTTTGTATTGATTACGAAAAATGGGAAACAATGTTCGCGCGAACGGTGTTTACATTGTCTTGTACACGACAATCGAAAAATACGTCAGCGACCGATTTTCGCGCAAATTTACTCGGCTTTAAGAAATGTATTATTCGATTATACGACGCGACCCATTCACGTACAAATACTCGTACGAAATACCGACAGGAATTACTACTTATAGGCGCGTCGAAAATGGTTTAAGGGCTATATATATAAATATATGGTGGTGTGGGGGGATTAACAATGAGCATCCGTAAATGAAATTTATAATTTTACTTAGAAAACGGTCAAACTGATGATGGACACAACATAATATCGATAACGACCAAAATGCCGTTAAATTTATATATTCGGAAATAAAAACTGTTATATCACGCCATTGCTCGATAAACGCGACAAACAAACGCTTATACAAAGTCGTCGCCAAGATTTCGTTTCATTTTTTGACGATTAGAAATTTGAAATTAATTTCCATTTACATTTGGTAACGTACTGGGTAATTTCTAAACACCCGTTCAGAAGTATAAGAACTCAAAAAATGTAACAAAATCAATTTATCGATATACAACATTTTCAGATGGTGAGGAGAGGGAATTATTATGCATTATTCGATACAATCGTCGATTAATTGTTCATCATTGTCGTTGTCGTTGTTGTCACTGCTACTAATATTAGAATCATATTCCACGATCGTGTTCAACGACTTGCCAATAGCTAAAAATTTTAATTTTTCCAATTCTGCAATAATTAATATCGCGATCAAATTAATAGCCACTACTTAGAAACTGTACTCGTAAAAAACTGTACCTCGTATCCAGATCTTCGAAACGCCTTCGTCAATTTTTACATGTTCCGGATCGTATTTCAAATACGAATGTGCTTTATGACACACAAATAACCACGGCCATTCGTAGTCTATAATAATAACGTCGTATTACAATTTATATGTATAGGAAATTAAAAAAAAAACATATATATAACTGAAGCCGATAAGTAATACATAACAAATAGGATTGTCGTATTTGTTTAATTTACTAATATACTTATATATAAACTTAAAAACAAATCTAAAGAATAAACACCAACAAGAATATGTAACGATAACGACGATTGCTATGATGAAAAAACGTAGTTATTACTTATAAGAATAATAAAGAAATTACGTGCTTACGAATTAAACTTCAAAATGGGCATTTATTATCGATACTCAAAACTATAGTTTATCGTTAAACTAATTTTGAACAATCTGTGTAATCAAATTTTTTAACTTTCGTAAAAACTTAAATAATTACTTACGACAATTTGATTTCTAATCATCGTTTTTTTCAACCCACTTCTTATTAACTCGATTTATATATATATATATATATATATATATAAATTACCTGTTTTGTACAATTTTTCAGCTTTAATATGGAATCCGTCAAAGTTCCTTTTATACGTTAAATTGTGTTCAAAAATGAAACCGTACAGTAGAGCCCGAAAAGTATATAAAGAGTCTTTGAATCGTGCACTGTAAATAATGACGAAATTTGGCGTAATGAACAAAAAAATATTTTACTAATTATATTGCGCGACACGCAAAAAAAAATCAAATATCACCTAAATTTAATACTCTCCATCGTATGAATAACTTCGAAATCATCCAATTCGAGGACATTTAACTTCATATAAATATAATTTTTATCTTGGTGCCAATGGCACATAGGAACAATTGACCACTTGTTAGTGTTGCATGTTAAACAAACATTCTTATATTTTCTATTAAGTTTCAACTTTTGCTGTTTTAACACAGATGATTTGTTCAACATTACTGAATCGACAGTTTTAATTTCTTCGATTACTTCGATAGGTTCAATTTCTTCAGCCAATTCAATTGTAGAGCTTTTAACACATTCCTTTTCAAGTGTTGGTGTTACAGATGTAATATCTTCCATCAACTTTAAAGAATCTTGTTTATTTATATCCTCAGCGACTTGTCCGCCTTCCTTTAAACGTTCATAGGTCTCCTAAAAAACAATAACCGATAATAGTAGTTTGATATATTTCTATAATGAAGCATCACTTTACGTTAGTGTAGAAATTGTTCAAAGAAAATAATAAATGAATTGAATGAACCAAAATATGTCCTACTAAGAACAAAAAGATGATCCGCCGATTTTGTAATTACAATTACCAAACGGATTTTGAATTTTGTATTTTAAGAACGAAAAAATTATTAGACACAAATAAAAACACCAAAGTACAGCCGAATTATTTACATTTACAATCGTACATCTCAACAGTTGGGGTCAATATTCTCCAATTAAGTATCAAGTTTCATCACCCTCAATATCTAAAGATTGTTTAATTACCCGTCCAAAAACAGCCAGCGCAAATTCTTCATAAAATTGTTTGTCCGATTCCAAATTGTCATCATCGCATAAATTACTTTCGTTAATTACGCATGGCTGTTTGTTATAATTATTATCATTTTCTAAATCAATATCGGCGGTGACGATCGAGTCATTAGAATTAGTTAATTGAATGGAGTCACAATGTTGAACAAAACGATTTTGGAATTCATTATTAACTGTAATGTTTTCATTGTATAAAATAACTTCATAATGATTACCACCAGTGTATGTTGCTGGCAAGATTGTTTTGATGATCTACAACATTTAAAAACATTAATTTATAGGAATAATATGTGAAAAATGTCTGTGTACAAACTTCGAAATGCATAGAACCCTCAGTCAAATCAAATATATGGTCAACTAATTCATCGAGTTTATTTGTTTCTGAGAATGAATCCTTAATGCCACTTAAGCTGCATTCAATCGCCTGACAAATAATAAACCGTAATAAAAAATGTGTAAAGTTTAAAATCTGAACAAAATATCGGTATGTATACTTGGAATGGTAACTGAGTGATCAAATTTGGATGTATTGTAAGTAAAGAATTTTGTTTGACATCGATAAAATAACCAAAGTCTACAAACAAAACTTCAACACTTTCATTCTCGTGTAGTTCGATAATTTTAACACGACAATACCTATATTGCGAACAAATTCAATTAACTATGTACAACGTGCGAACTACTAAAAATGTATACTTATTTGACTGTGGATGTTTTGCTAAGCCAATTGCTCCTACAACAATATATTCTAATTTTTGTACTTGTTTTTGATCAATATAGCGTTCGATCATTTCCAAAAGATCAATACATCTAAGACATGCAATATTCTCACATTAAATATTAAAATAAAAAATGTAAAAAATTTGAGCATATTTTAATTTGAAAGTGATCGCGTCGATTAATAACATTAAATCGCGTTGAGTTTTTAAATATAATTTTTCTTATGAAAAATATTAAATTTAAAATAAAATTTACTTTTATTATTAAAATACGATTCACCGTATTTTCAAATTTAAACAACAGTTAAACAGTTTTAACAGTTTTCATCGAAAAATGTGTAAAAATAAATAAATTATGTAGCTATTCAAATTTTTAAAATAACAATCACAGATACATTGTAAAATAGTTTGTACTAATAAAAAAAAAATTTTAATTGTAAGATCTTTTTAAAATGAATATTGATTAATACTTCATACGAATTTCAAGTAAAAATTTAGAAAATATTTTAACAAAATAATAAATTTCGTCGAAAATTATATTTCAAAAAATTTTACATAATATTTAGTAAATATTTTGCGTACTAATTTTAAACAATTACAAATAAAATTATTTACCTATCGAGGTACTTGATGTTTAAAACGAACAACATTTTGGGACTAATAATATATTCAACACGAACCAAAGGACTACTTTGATCCAAGTGTGCCCATTGGGGCTGAGGTAATTTGTTGGACATTAATTTAACTGAAATAGTTAAAATAACGTTCAAAATTAAATAATAAATTATCAAATAACGTTATATACGTTAAACTAGTTGATAAATTTTAACTACCGATTATAAATACAATACAATATAATTTACAATAAATAAACGTACGGGTTTTTTCTTCTTTAACAATATTATTACTATTATTATTATTAATTTTAATATCCACTGAAGTACAAAGTTTTGTTAATATTTCAAGATGTTCGGTGTTTAAATCAGCGTAACCATTATTGAACAACACATCTGGTAAAATGACTTGAAAATCGTATTTCTTTAATTTTAAATGCCAATATTTTTTATACAATTTGTTTATCCATATTGAAGTTCCTAGTGCCATTTTAATCTAAAAAAAAAAAACAGGTTATAAATTCTATACGAAAAAATGATTATTAAATTAAAATAATAAACATCATACCTTGACGATAATTGTGTAATTACAAATGTCGATAAACTTAAGTTCATTTTTAATACGGACATTTGCTTGGGAACACCATTTTTTATCAAAATCACACGGTTTAACAGAAGCTAAAAATACATCTACAGTGGTCGTTTCAATATTTTTTAATGTGTCAGGTAACACGAACACTTGCAATTTCTGAATAAAATTAATACAAAATTAAAGCGATTTAATTCTACACGTTGAAAATGATTTAATTGTATCATTAAACGTTACTTACTGGAACAATTTCAACATATCCTAGGTCAATTAATTTAACCTTAACTTTTGAGTACATTGTATTTTCATCAATTTGATCAATCACTATTGCCCTAAAATACTCGGTATTCGTGTATTCTCTAGTATTGATTTTCAACTGTACTGCTACTACATCAGCGGATTTCGGATTTTTGTGAATAATTCTACATAATAAAAGTTAATTACTATTCTATTCGAATATTTGTAGTTCACTGGACATATACCTGAAATTTGGATTTGAATAAAACGAACCGAGTTTAAGATTAATGGTAGCAGAATGGTCTTCCACGTTTGACCAATGTTCACCATCATTAAGATTATTTGTACAATTCAGTTTCAAAAGTTTCGCAGACATGTGTGACGCATCATAAATATTTAATACTTGTATAATAGCTAATCCAGATCTACAACAATAAGATTATTATAAAACAATAAGAATTAAACGTTAAATTGGATTTGTTTAAATAAAATTCACCAACTTAGGTATATTAACAGCAGGTTCATCAAGTTCCTTTAATAAAGTGTGACGATACTGGCATGTGGTAGAATTTGGACAATAACCAAATTGTTGTATGTTAATGCAAAAAAGACAACTTTTTTTTTCTTTTTCTAAAGTTTCGTTTATAATCTTTAAAGAATAGAAAGTTTAAAATAAATAAAAGGTCGTATGGACAAGTACGTTTAAAAATTTAAAACTAATAAGCCGCACCATTGTACAGATAAATGTCATAATTTATTAGCATAAAATCAGCGCAATTGATTTCTACCAAAAACATAACTGTATGTCTTAGCCATATAATTTATTGTACATAACTGTACGGAAATCAAATAATTATTACATTTACAGAAAATTATTTAAAATATTTAACGTTATGTAAATTAAAGAAAAAACATAAATCAAACACGGATGTAAATATACTGAAATAAACTATAACAAAATTATAATTTAATACTTTTAGAACCTTATAATTCATTAACCTTGGCATAATTCTGTAAAATTGGTTCCACTTCGCCATTACCAAATAACTTCATTATATCAACAACTTTTGGCAATTGTAGCATATCTTTAAAACTGTTATTTAGAAATACGTAAGTTTTACGTTCTTTTTTCTACAAAAAAAAAATAATAATAATAATGAAACATACATAAAGTATTTAAAAAAAAATTAACGTTTAATGTTTTGAAACTTAAAATATTTGGCCGACTCCAAATAGCTGGAAAAGAGGTGTGGAAGAAGAATAAACTTAAAATATTTAATATTGAAAAAAATAATGATCAGATATAATCTAATATAATAATCAATATTGGACGATATTATCGCAGTAATTATTTTATCGCCGTTACACAAATATAATTGTTTTACTACAGTTTGTTCGATTTAAGGACTTACTGTAAGTATATTGTTTGAATCTTGTAGAACACTAAACCTTATTGAAAATGTCTCCTTGTTAACAGGAATATCATAATGTATTAAACAATCCGCATTGTCAATATAAAAATCGAACATCATATCATCACTGCAAATCATTACAAGCTGGCTTTTATCTAATGGTTTATTCCATTTTTCCAACATATGAACTAAAAAAAAAAACGTAATCTCTAGTATGCAAGACGTTAAAATTTTATTTATCGTCTTTGTTCACTTACCTTTGGCACTTTTAATTTTACCAGGCAATAATATCTCTATATTAGAATCATTTTGCTGAATATAATTAGAAATGTAGAAAAGTTCATTAGCATTTGATGCAATTACAACACATCGACGACAACTGATATTATTCTTTAAATACTCTAAAATTGTAAAACAAATGAATCGATAACATGGAAGCATTCAATATATGTAGAAATAGCTCATTATACTTAATATCTGTTCCAATTTATTATCCTTGACTTGTACAATATTAAATCCTACTTTCATATAACGAGCGGCTTCTAAATGAGATCCAAAAATATATTGCCATTTAACAAACAATAAATTTAAAAATTTATCCATCTCTTTACTCCATTTGACTGACGCAGATATCAATTGTATATTGCTTGTCTTTTCTTTAAGTTTTTTTAAAATATTTAAAAAATAAATCATCTAAACATTAATTTAAATCAAATAACACCGTATAAAAATTATAACCACATTAGATTACCTGATGTGTATAGAAGTCTAGTAGAATATCAATATTGTCAAAAACAAAATATCTTAGATTTGACCAACTAATAATTTTAGTTTTGTTAAATATATTCAAGAGACTACTTGGTGTGGCAATTACAATATCACACCCATTACATATAGCAGCCTGTAATAATTTTAAAAAAATATATCCCAAAAAGTATTTCGGAATATCGTTCAAACGTTTATGTATATCACTTACTATTGTGGATTGCACTGAAATTGTTTCATAAATTGCTACAACTTTAATTTTATTCTCTTTTTTGGCTGAAGAGATTAATAAATTCGATAAATTTTCTAAATTAGTGCATGATCCTAATGAATTACTAAGTATAACAACTTTTGGACCTATGTGCGCATTATCCTTAAAATGTAAATTATTTGTATATAAGTAACAGTAAAACAACAGAAGGCAAAAAAGTAAATAAAAACATAGACTACAGCTTACCGTTTTATCGCCAGTATTATTCATAATCGAAGAAAATATACTCGCCAAGTAAGAAATTGATTTTCCTTTTGAAAAACCAATCATTGCTATATTATAATTATTCATCAAATATAAGAACGAATTTTGTTGAATAGGAGTCATTCGACTAATATTCATTTTATCAAAAGCCTAAACACAAAAACATAGGTATTAATAGAGTACACAAGTATAATATTAAGCCAGACTTATCTAATTATCAGGCCTTAATTTAATTAAGTATTAATACTATAAAGATAATATATAAAAAATGCGTTTGTTTTTATTGGAAATTATTTTGAATCAATCATTTTTAACACGATTATATTATATAATTACGATCACGTTTTAAATTATAATAAACGCTTACAATTACCAAGACCAAAACATATCAATTTCAACAATTTTATTAAAGCGCGAAATACAGAAACATTTTACATTTAAAATACAAATGTACTTCATATATATGTAAATTATAACAAAAACTTAATATTAATTATAAAGAAATTTGCAAAGAACAATTTATTTTATTTGAAAATTTTCCATTATTAATATAGAGAAAATACAACATAATTTGACGTCAAATAGATTAATTATCGCTTATTATTTTAAAACTTATGATAATTACAATATCTATTCACTATGTATTCTTTTTTTTTTAATATAAAATATTTTGACGGATTGCTAAAAAAGGTTGAATTTATTATTATATTAAAAAAAACCTCATTTGAAATTAAAATAAATACAATTTTATTTAAAACAAACATAAACGCAAAATTAATGAAATTACCTGCACAATATCATAATGTATTTCGGATTGGCCCCAATCACTAAGAAATAGTTTTTTATAAGGTCCATAATTAGGCGTTGCGTTTCCGTTGTTTTTCGACGAATCATACAGAAGACTGTAATAAAAATTAAGACCATAGAGATAATAATTATACAAACTATAGGTGAAAACGTAGTCTGGGAGAGTAAGACAAAGTAAAAGTTTAACATCGTCGCGTACAAATTAGATTAATAAATTGGATGTAAAATTCTGACATAGAAAATGGTTTGACTGAGAATTTTGTATCATCGATAGGATATGACGAGTTAGCCATCTATTTTTAAAAATAACGAAGTAATAAAAAAGTGGATAAAATTTTACGCGAAACGTGTTTCATCAATTCGAGCGACAATAGAGGGGAAAATATCGATTCGTGATGGAGTATCGTTGGAACGTATATTTCGATATTCAACACGCGGATACGACGAATAAGAACGTCGACGCTAGAAGACGGAAACGAGACGAACGAAAAATTAATCCGGCGTAACGTCGTCGGCGGTCGAAAGCGATCGTTTTAAACGATATAACATACATAAAACGCGCTACGTTTTCGTACGATAAACATAACGGCGGCGACGTTTGGACGAGTTTGTTCGGGCGCGGAACAATACGAACGTAGGCGAACGGACACACTTACTCGGCGTAATTATGCAAATTGATTTGACCGATCGTCCTGGACATCATCGTCGTCGTTGTTGTCGTCATAGCCGTCGAACGTGACGAAATTCCAGCGCGCCCGTCGCTAGCGTACGGGGAAATACCGACCGACCGAACGCGACCGCCACCACGGGCGTAAAGAATAATTCGAACGAACGGCTCGATGCCGTGCCTGTATCACGTGTAGAATCTGTTCCCTTATCGGCGCACCGATGATAACACAGCTGGTCGACGAGCACGTTCCCGACCAAAATTGTCCTCCAACCGACGCGCCTCGTACACGGCCGATCGTTTAGATTAGAACGCGAAACCCGTTGTCGTGCCGTACGACCTTAAGGTAAGGTTTTCGTTTGCTCGCCCGTACGGTCCGCGACGCGGTTACGATATCCGTCGTTACGATTATTGCGCTGGTGCTACGGTTGACAACGACGCAGAGAAACGTTCCGTTCTAGCAAATAATAAATTGCGCGTCTTTTTCGGTTTCGGGTGGAAAAGAAGAACGCTGCCTCGACTATAGGTATCGACGAAACAGCGGCCTGTTCGTGCGGTTCCGGTTATGGGCAACACCAGTGGTAATCAACGGCACAAATCGGCGGCGGGTCTGATCGCGCCGTCCTCGCCGACGAAAGAAATACAAAGTCAGGCGTTCGTGTTCGACAAGAATTCCGATTCGAACGAGTCGAATTCGCTGTACGCCAAAAACGCGTCCAAATCGAACGTACGTCCCCTGGCTATCGGCATCGTATGGGCCCGCGCCCATTCGTCGTTCGCCCTCCCACAACGGGCGTCGCGTAAAAAAGTTAATCTTTTTTTTTTTTGTGCGTTTTCTGAAAGGATTTCCCAGATGGCGGCATCACGCGATCAATGTCGGCCGACGACACCGAAAATAAAATGTTGCCTACAGTATTTAGATGGGAAGGCGGTGGCAAACAAGTGTTTATCAGCGGAACGTTTTCTGAATGGAAACCCATACCGATGGTTCAAAGGTAAAAGCTCGTTAAAGAATTTTTGTAGTACGTGCTTAAGTTTCGATATTTACCCTTGTTGACGTACATCTATATTTATATATGTATATACATATGATTTTTTTTGACGTTGAAAGATAATTATTTTTTAATATATCCGTAATTGATAAATTGTTTTTAATCTGTTAATAATTAAATTAACTTAAAAAAAATCTGCGAAAGTTTTTAGTATTTTTTGTGAATGATTTAATTGTTTCAAAAGTGAAACAAAGAAATTACAAATGGTGGGGAGAGATAAAGCTAAATCTAGTAGTTAACCTTATAATTAAATAATATTTTAAAACAAAAAATGTCTTGCGTTCTGATTCTAAAACTGTTCAAACTCCAACTTTTTTAGATTCGTATATATATATATATATATATTTTAAAATCACGTTTGATTATTTATTTTGCAATAAAAATTCTGTTAGAACAAAATAAAGAAATATACATGTTTTGACATAGAAATTGATCAGGAATTAAATATACTTAAAAAAAATATACGTTTCTCTATCGTTTTTACTAAGATTTGTTTTTCGCGAGATTAATAAATGTTATACGTACCTAATATTTGTACGTTTTACGTTTTTTTATGTGATTGCAGTCACAATGATTTTGTGACTATAATTGATTTGCCAGAAGGTGAACATCAATATAAATTTTGCGTTGATGGCAATTGGCAATGTGATCCAAAAGTCGTAAGTTTGTTCGGTATTTTATACAATCTCATATAAATTGTTAAAACTTTGTTTTAGTCCATGATTGATGGCGATCCAGGTATAACCAATAATAAAGTAGTAGTGAAGAAAACTGATTTTGAAGTTTTTCAAGCCTTAGACGTTGACGGGATTGGTGAAAATGGAAACGAAAAAAGTAACCAATTTATTTGTCTCCAATTTTGAAATACTATTTGTTTATAATGTTTAATATGTTTAACAATTTTATTTTAATCGACGTTAAAATATTTAAAAAATGGTGAATACTTTGTTAAACTGATATCTGATTATAAGAATTTTAAAACTTCAGCATTAAAACGATAAATACAACGTTTCTTTACATCGACAAAATTAATATTTAACAACTAGTTTTTCTATCTTGTTCGTGCGGTTTTATTTTATTATCACTAAAAATATATGTATTCAGGCGGGTTTTCTCAAGATATTCCTTCATCAGTTCCTTGGCAGAAGATTTCTGGACCACCAATTCTACCACCACATCTTCTACAAGTTATACTAAATAAAGACACCCCGGTTTCGGTAATTATTTTTGTTTGTAGAAAATACGTACACGTTTCTTTTTAAATAATACTGTTCTTTTTATAGTGCGAACCAACACTTCTCCCTGAACCAAACCATGTGATGCTCAATCATCTTTACGCTCTTTCAATTAAGGATGGAGTAATGGTATTGAGTGCTACACACAGATATCGTAAAAAATATGTTACTACTCTTCTGTATAAACCAATCTGAACACGGTATACGTTTGTATATTTTACTATGTTTATATACATTTAGAAATCAAAATTGAAACAATTTAGACCAAGTTGTAATTATTATACACTAGCGTGCTTGTTTAATTGTTGTGTTTTTATTATGTACAAACACAACGTTTATGGCTGACTAATCGTTTTTTATTCAGTCTTAAATATTATGGACACTTTCCAGTAACTGCTGCGATTCCATACAATTTGCCATTACCAACTAAGGGTACAGATAAACTTTCTCTCTTCACTCTTTCGTTTCGTCCGGTGAATTCAATTTTCTCGCTAAAAACAAAATATATTTTTATAGTGTTTAACAACTTAAGTGAATTTATAGCAATTTACTTACGATATCCAGTCAGTCCAATAATAATTATCTCGTGTAATGGCTAATCCAAATGGATAACTACAGTTAGCGACAGCAGTTCGTTGCAATCTACTCTCTATTCCAACACATTCTATAAACACGAAGATAAATTTATTTATGTACAATTTGAACAACAACATTTGTATTTCTAAGACGTTCATAAAATTACCAATGCTTTTTAAACCAGCGTCTGCCCAACATATTTCATCCGTGTACCAATCTATAGCTATGGAGTTTGGTAATTTGACATTTGGTCCTTGGACAAAAATGTCTCTTTGGCTTCCATCCAAATCTGACCACTCAATTTTAGGACTGTTTCTATTCCAATCCGACCAGAATAATTTCCTGACAGTAAATTATAAAAATTTCACGAATATATTAAATGCTTTTTGTTTTTGTATATTAATAACAATTACCTTCTGTTTGGATGAACCGCAATACCTCTAGGGTTATTCAATGAAGTGTTTGCTATTGTTGTCACGTGGGTTCCATTGGATAAATCTGCTGACATTACCTGTTTCAAACCAGAGTCTGTCCAATAAATTTTTCTGTTAATCCAGTCAATAGTCAGACCTTCGGCCGATTTCGCATTATTAACAATAAATTCTTCTACCGCCGAACCATTCAATTTGGAAGATTTAATTGTCTGTCCCGTTATATCGCTCCAATATAATTGCTCTTCTAAGCAATCGATCGCTATACCTATAAATACAATTTATTAACAACGACAATTGTGCGTGTAGAATAGTTATATTATTAATAAATACTTACCAATCGCTATTTGATAAAATTGCAGGTGAACTGGATAACCCTGTTTTGTTTTATTTGAGACCGTTGGAATATGCAATGTCGCCATTCCTTGATTTACAAGTAAATAGATGTCTTCTTTTGTCGTTTTTTTATTTTCTTAAAACAAACGAATAAATGATACTTAAGTATAAGGGTAAAATAAGTCTGCGCAGAAGTGATTTACTTAATCACTTGGCTATATAAAAGTATATATATATTGATGTATTTTTTTATTATATATACATAAATTCTACGTGTAAATAATGAAAAGTTTGTTATAGAGATATTAAAAAAAAATCAATATTTTAAAAACAAACTATTATAATTTGAATAAACGTTAAAGATGTTTATTATTATTATTGTGTATAATTCTGTTTTTGAAAAAAGAGCAATTGCAGCATTGTTTGATCAATTACCTTTACAATAGTAACCATTTCCCAAAAATCCTTGTCTGCACTGACAAATGTAGTGTCCTGAATCGTACACGCATTGAGCCGACGGATGGCAAATGCTGCTGTTTACAATACAAGTTTCTGTGCACGAAAGGTCTAAGCCATTCCAGTTTTCGACGTATCCCTTTTCAAAAAGGAATGTCTCGGATAATAAGACGATTGTCGAGTACAAATTTAACGACGCAAATTGTCGATTATTTCGTTACCTGAGCGCACAAACATTTAAAAGTGTTCCCCACGTTCCTGCATTCAGCGTTCGCCGGACACGAATATTCTGTACATCCAGTATCGACAACCCTATCGCATTGTGTAACACCATTACCCCGATATCCGGCGTAACAGCGGCACGCGTAGTTATTTCGTTCTATTTGTACACAGTTGGCGTACTTGTGACATTCGTACGAACAACCTGAGAGATATAATCGTCGATTGTTGTAAACGCGGCGATTAATATTGTTATACGACGACGGTATTTACATACGCGATCTTTGGCATTTGTTGTCGTGTTGCCTTTGGTAACCCTCCGAACACGTACAACTATATATGTAACTGGTTTCGTTGTACGTACACCTTTCGTTCGCGCCACAATTCGTGTCCGACGCACATTCCCCAGACGGTGTACATATGGTACCGTCTCCTTCGTATCCACTGTTGCAAACGCATATTGAATGGCCCCCTTCGCGTGTCTGACAATTGGCGTGCATGTCGCAGATGTTCGTCTTTTGACACGATATTTCTAAAATAATTTCGAATACGAAATTCGGTTCACGTTAAAAAGAGTTCGTCCGTTCAAGACAACGGGCCCGACTTAAGTTAAACGTGGACGGCACGCGCCGCGCTGACGAGGCGAAAAAATGGTTGTCTTTCGTCCGGTCGTAATACCGGCCAGTGTTGTTTAAATTTCCAATTTAAAAAAAAAAAACGTAGCGGCGTTTTTCAACGTAAAACGATAACGTGAATTCGATAAACGTTCGACGCTTTTAAATCGAAAAATTCCCTCCCCCCGTATTATTATGTCCCACACCGCGACTGATCTCGCTGAAATAACGGTTAAAAATAATCGACGCGTGAACGGCACGAACGCGCTTACCAATAGTCGAACACTCGTAACCGTCTCCTTCGTAACCCGAATTGCATTGGCACTTGTGCCGTTGTTCCGTCGCTACAAACGTACACTGGGCGTGGGCGTGGCACGTGTTAATTTCCGCGCACGAAACTGCGAACGTACGATTCGGCGCGTTAATCCCACCGCCGAACGCAATCATTTTTCTCTCCCGAGACTACTTACCTGACGGTTCTGACGTAACGTTCCGCGGCCTCGGGGTGGATACGTCGGTGTTGGGCGCGCAATAAGCCCCGACGTCGGTATACGACGGCGGACAATCGCAGGAATCCGCGGCCGTCGTTCCGCACGTTTTCGGCACGGGACATTCGTGGCCTACGTATCCGCGTCCGTCCCAGCGACATCCGGGGGCTAGACAACGGCACGGCGGTTTGGAAATGACGCGCTATCGTCTACAAATCGTTACTACGCGACGGCGGTATACTACTCACATAACGGCGAACACCGGAGCCCGTCGCCTACGTAGCCCAAGTCGCAAGAGCAGGAGTAGCTGCCGGGATAATTCGTACAATAAGCGTTCCTGTGACAAACTTCTGGCACGGAACATTCGTTGACGTCTATACATTCGAAGTCGGTGGGACTGGACGACAAAACCCGTATTTCGTACCTGGTCGGCGAAATATAATGAATAAAACGTTTTTCGCCGTCTCGGGACGTAATTTGAACTAAATAGGGTTCTCGTAAACGCGGGGACTGACTAACTCGGTCAAGTAAGAGAATCGATTTACCCTTGAACGCAAGAACAAGTGCTGATATTGTCGGGCGCGTCGCAAACGCTATTCTCGATGTTGTAACGTCTCGACGACGGCAATTCTAAACGCACGAAAAAATAAACGGTCGAGCCGCGCGATTAAAAACGACGTCCCTTCGGTTTCGCTGCCCGAGACCCGACAGCGCGAAAAAGACGACCGAATTACCGGTAATCGGCGCGGCGGTTGTCGTAACAGCTCCGCAATAGTAACCGTTGCCGTCGAAGCCCGGTTTGCATTGGCAACTGTACGTCCCGATTTCGTTCACGCACATGGCGTTCGGGTCGCATCGGTCGGTCCTGTCCTTGCACTCGTTGATGTCCACGCATCCGGCCGACTCCGAGCCGTACAACGAATGGAACCTGCGCGTGACAACGGAACGGCAAATGAGCCGTAAAAAAGTAAACGAAATGTTTTTTTACGCACCCTAGGTTGCATTCGCATCTGAACGTGCTCCCCTCCCGGACGCACGTACTGTTCGCCACACACTTCACTTGGCCGTCGCTGCACGGGTCCTGCGCGTCTTCTACCGATAATAACGCGTTTACGCCGCCGGATAGGTACGTACCGAGGGGGAAGGTGTGTCGTCGTAACGAATATATATTTTAAAACGCCGATATTATCGTAGGCGAATTTTATTAGAATTTCGTATAAAAAAATTAATTAACGAAATCGAAGGGGAAATAGTCCGTTAAACGTTAAACTATTTCGTCATAATTTACAAAATAAACCGCCCTACAATTTTATATTATCGACGCGTTTAAAATTCGTCGTCATCGAACAATCTCTGTGGGGGATGGAAAACCCTAGCACACCCTCCCTCACTAGTAAATACGCCGCTGGGTACGCAGCGCCGAGAAAACGGACTCACCGAACGGCAAAAATATGTTGTTGGTACTGACTAGTCGCAAGATGTTCACTTTTTCTTCGTAGTAGGCGAACGCTTTGGAATTCTGCAACAGGAACGACGCGAACCCCTTCGTGGCTTTGTTGCACGGCTGGGCGAACTCGAATTTTTGCGCCACGGTCACTTGTTGTTCGAAGTCCGATCTCTCTTGTTTGTATCGGTACGTGTAGTACGAGTGCATTCGACCTGCGCGAGGTTAGACGAAACGTATAGCGAATTCGACAGCGTTTTTGTACTCGCGTGGGCGAAAAACCGACGCGTCCGCCACCCGATCCGAATATTAGCGCGTGAAACGAATACACGAGCGTCGCGTTTGTCCGTTCTTTTTTTCGTCGCGACGCAAGCCGCGTGTAAAAATCGAAACGCCTTTACACGTACCCCCCCTCCCCCGGCCCGGTATAACTCACCGTTGGCAATCGTGTACTGTTGCTGATCGTCGTTGGGCAACGTGAATCGTGTGTGTGGCAACGGAACCTGAGGCGTCGTCCCTTGGACGGTGCCGTCCATTATTAATTGATCGAACGAATTGAGGCCGAAAAACCGTTGGTGTATCGTTATTCTATGTTCGGTACCCGGAAATGTCACTTCGGAAGTATAGTTTACCACTCCGCCTGTATACGATAAAATGGAGGAAAAAATACTTTTTCTTCGCAATAATTCGGTGCAACGCGCGAATATATTAGCGGCTATCGTTATATTGCCGCAGAATAATAATCCCGAAACGGTAAAAATTATATTTACTTAATAAAAACCCGTTAAACGTAAACAAATCGTAATAACGAAAAAAATTATCGCGTTACATTTAATTCGTTTATTAATTACGTTCGAAGGTATATACAAAACAAAGAAAAACGTCTACGAAGTAGCGTCTTAAACGTGTGTTAAATAATACGCAGGTGAAATGTAAATTTAAGCGACGAAATGAAAAGCTAAATCTCGCGGCGTACAATAGTCGGGAGAATCACTACGTTTAATTAAATTCGAATTATTCGTATTCCGTCGGAACGTTTCGGGTATTAACGCGTAAAATATTAAAAACGATTGCTCTCAGAATCTAGTAAACGTTTCCCGTAGGCTACTTCGATAGGCGGTGAACTTCGCGGGTACGAAATTGTCACTAACCTGTTAACTGGTAACCGTTGTACGCGTTCTCCGAATGCAACGAGAATAGCCAAGAGACGACCGACGGAAACACGGACAGGTATTGCATTTCGTAACCAAGACTGTTGGGAATGCCCGATATCGCCATATACACGCGACCGTCCATCGTGGCCACGTACGCTTGTAAATCCGAATCTGGTACGATAATTCCGTTGATGTCTACGCTGACCTTGCCGCTGACGCGCACCGGCACGCCTGAGGAGTACAGAGATTTTTTTAATATACATTTTAAGTCGATCGCTCGCACACCGAATTTATCGACGATGTATCTAAGTATATACCAAAGTAACGTTTAAACGTCCACCGAAATAATATGGTTTTACGACTATGCGCCATTGGTGGTATATCTGTATATAATTTAGGCTGTACGTCGTTTTGAAAGTGTTTAAGGGTCAGGGACTGAAACTTTCGCGATTATTTCGGTTTAGTTTTCGGTTCATATCGGTTTTTTTTTTGTTTTTGTTAATATTCGACGAACAAGTTCGTTTCAAACGAAAACTAACCGAATTAAGTTCGAAATTAATATATATAAATACACGCGTATACGTATTAATTCATATACGCGAATAATTTTTTATTTTTAAATTTTTTTCATTATTACGAGTATTTATTTTTATTTTTTCTTCGACTTTTTCCGAGTTCGATTTTTATTACTTCGTTAATTTACGTAGCTATCCCACGTGGAACAATATTACGTTCGCTACGGAAAATACTACGTAATTTATCACGGTTTTCGTCCATTCAAAATTAATAAAACAGGGTCGACGTGGACGTAAATTGAGCCGAAAATTGTGTACAACATTTAACGGTATATTTTCCAGCTTGACGGCGTATGTTAAAATCGGGTCGGTCGGATACGTTTCGAAAATAATCGTAAGCTAAAGTGTACGCTGCGGTAGAATCGATTAATTTCGCGCGTCGATTACACCGCGTAATTTAAACTCGAAAATTGCGTAACGAGTTAACCGACTACACCATACAATACGGTTAACTTGGCGCGGACCGTAATACATAAATATACGTAAATACGTCGTCTTAATAACATTCTCTCCGATGGCCAAATGGAAATAATCGCTATAAAAACGATTTCGTGACGTACCCGAACACGTTTTTCACGGCCCGTGCCGTTAGAACCTACGCTCTTATATATATATATGTACACATACATACGGGTTCGATTATTTCCTATCGTCGGGAGGTATACCTTTTTTAATGCAAGTAACGCCGTTGCCGAAATATTCTTGTTTGCATATACAGCACATGTCCCCTTTTTCGTAATCCACGCACTGCGCTTGGTTGTGGCATAAAGCACCGGCTACCGCGCACGTCAAACCCTCGTCTGAAATCAAATCGAATCGGCGTATAAACCACGTGGCTACTTCGTTCCGGCAAAACGATCGGTTTGTCCGTAAAAATTGTTTGGCGCTCCCGGTCGGGGAGGGTGTGGGTGCCCAGATAGTGTCTATTACCCGGTCTGACGCTTCCTGGGAATTCCGGCGGTTCCACGTTTTCGTTCGGTCCGATATTGCCCACCCGGTACAGCCAAACGCCCGGCGCGTCCGTGTTACTCCATCTGCAATCGACGATATTATTTACAAGACGGTACGCGCGAAAATAACGTTATTTCCCGGCGAATATATCGATATTTCAACCGGCCGTTATCGTTATTCGGTGTTACATTAACTAACGTTGTTCGCGTAAATCCTTAGCAATTAACGTCGTGTAAACCTAACAAAACGATATAAAATTCGTTTACGTTAATTTCCGGACAATTATAACGTTAATAATGTAAAAGTATTTTTCCCTAACGTACGCGCACAAAAGAATACGATACAAAAAAAAAACGACGATTATCGATAAATACTTATAGAGATCGTCCATTATTCGTGTATATATATATATACATACATTTACGTGCGTCCTAATTACGTAAATTTCGTTTTCGAATTATCGGCGATTATTATTATTTCACGCGACCGACGTGAACTTTGAGTAGGCGTGAATGGTGAAACTGAAGCGAACTACACACTGCCTCTATAGTTGTACGTGCTCGTAATACGTTCGTTTATCGACCGTTTTTTACGGACGTTTTTCGCGTCAAATACACGCAGACAGTTGTAATTTATAAAACACACTAACGAGATGAAATAACGATAACAATATTACTCAACTGGTGTCTTTGTTCCTAATATAAAACTACACGCCGATGGCATTTTTGTACGGTTTTAAGTCCAACGACCGGACAACAATTCAACCGTTCGACACGCGTCCTAAATGAAAATCCGAATAGTTTTCCGTTTTTGAATCAAACTCGTCAGGTAAATAACGTAGAGTAATCGTGGTCAATTGTTTGTTCGGAATTGTATAATTTTCTGAAAAATTCGAAATATTGGTATCATCCGGATTTAACTATCAGCCACGTTTCAACCTTTCCACTACGTTCGCCTACAACAATCATCGTTCCACCAAAAGTAAACTCGAAAGTTCCAGAGAATTAACTCGGCCACGTTCGTTTTCAACATAAAAAAAGCGGCGAACGACGTAAAATCGAGAAATAAGTTCGGAGGTCCCCGTGTAAAGGACGAATTCGATTTAATTTGCCTCCGATTAATAACTTCGAACGTAAGTCCGATATCACGGCGGAATCGTAATTCTTAATGAAAACGCACAGGCGACTGAAAAAACGACGATTTATGGTAGAAATCACCAGGGCGGACGGCCCTTCGTTACCCCTTCGAATTTGCCGGCTCGACATTCGTTGACAATCGTACAGGTTATGCAATTGTAAACATAATCGTACAACGGGTACGATGACAGTTTGTTGAAAATAACGACGAATTTCGCGAAAAATGCCGAGAATTTGAAAAACGAGCGCCGATTAGAATATTAAATACACCGGCGAACGGAAAGTCAGACAACTCCCCGGCACCGCCGCGGAAGTCGGACTACATCAGGAAGTTGTATTCTCGGCTTTCAATCGCGTAACACAATTTCCGTAGTGAACGACCGGTATTCTCGTTCCCGTCTTGTTACGATTCGGGCGCGTGTAAAATTTAGGCGCATTCGTACTTCCGACGGGGGGAGGGGGAAGGAATGACGGCCACTGGGTCACTACTGCAGGAAACCCGTTATCGACAACAACCCTACTAACCTGTCCAGGTTGTGTATCTGATCGCTTCCGGAGCCGCGGAGCAGATGAATGCGCCCGTCGGCCGCGCTGAATCCGGCCTGGGCCTTGGCGTCCGGCAATCCGACCTCGGCCAGTCCGCCGAACGTCTGCACCCATTGTATGGGCGACGGGTACACGAACTGGACGAACGATTCGCGGCCGTCCGACACGATGGCCACCTGGAACGTGTTGGTCCGGTCCGCGTTCTTCTTGTAGTAGCCCACCCGGTGCCAGGTGGCCACGAACACGGACGTCCCGGCGAACTGGCCCCGGAACCGCGGATAGAACCGGCCGACCAGGTCGTTGGCCAGCGACAGCGTTCGCGGGTCTCTGGTCTCGCGGTAGTACACCTGGCCGCTGCCCCGCAGGTCGATGTTCGCGTAGAACGCCGTGAGCGCCGGATAGTCCAGCGGGAACGGCACGTTGAAGAACGTCGGCATCTCGCTGTTGAACGACACCAAACCGTTGCTGTTCACCTGCCGGACGACAAAAATCAATAACGCGGAGCGTTTTACTTAGCGAGTCCGTGGTCGCGGACTTTGTTGTCGCGGAATTGCGTTTTCCTTTCGCCCGCCGAAACTATTCGATTTGTGAACAAATCGTCCTTTTTGGAACGACGTCGAAAGAACGTGGGCGGCGATTTTTGTTTTTAATCGCTTACCGATCCGCGCGGAACTTTTCGGACGTTATTTTTCTTATGCTAAGGGGAAATGAAACGTACTACTCGTCGATCACGTACCCCAAACGACAACGGCGTTCGTTTTGTACGATCGTGCCGATTCTTCGGTAAAACAAACGACAACAACAACAACGAATGGCCCGACTAAAGTCCACAGCGAACGTTCGTCCCGTTCGAGAACAATTAATTTGTTCGTCGAATCACTTTTCGCGTTCGAACGAGAAATCGGATAAATACAAAACGAAAATCAACTCGTTTCAATCATTTACTTTTACCACTTAAAAATACAATATTTGCTTATAAACGCCTTATCCCCGTTAAATATTAAAAACGAGCGTATATATATATATAAAGCGATAATCGTGACTAAAATTGAACTAACTCAACTATCAAATAACCAAGATTTCATCTTCTAAGAGGAACCTGAGTAACATTCAATCGTATCAGGACAAGCTATTTAGTAGGAGTGGACATATAATGTTCAAATGGGGGGGAGTTACGTGATTCCGAAATACGTGACTATAACCATGAATCTTAGACGACTGGACATATCGTCACTGAATGTCCGATTCATGGGTTAAGGGACACCATGAAGGATTTGGCAAGAGGGGAGGCGGTGGAACGGATGGATAACCTGGACGCGATACTGTAACGTGATTTATATACTCTAAAATATGATCGAATTGTTAGGGAACTATTGCTCTGTTATTACTACGTTAATAATAATTTTGATTCGTATTTATTTATTATAATTTTTACCTTTGTTGACTCTTCGCATATTTTATATCTTTAATTGTAAACTAACCGTCACTGTGTAAATAGGGAAATGTTGTATTACTCAAATGCCGAATACCGAAATAACAATAAAATTGCGACTAAACTATAATTTACGTAACGGACGGCGAACGCGTCGTTACATGCATTTTAGCGCGTACGACTATCTCATTACCTCGGTCACTTTTGCTTTTTCTCCTTGATTTGTTTTCAAAATCGATTTCCAAACGCCACCATCTATCGTCGCCGCGGTTAAAATAATTATTGTACGACGCTCTCGCGTTCCGCATTCGTACTTATCCTATTATTACCGTTCACACTTTCTCGCTTCTAAATTTATCTCGCGACTCGAAATCGTACGGTACGTAATTTAAACAAATACGTTCGTTTAATCAAACGCCAAAATTAGACCAACAACATTAGCTGCTTGGCAAAAAACATCACGAGTACGTCGGAAACTGTGATTCAACATTGCGGCATCATTGGTCGTCGAACGTACGTTTACGCAGTCCGTGGTAGTTAATAATATATGAACTTATACACGTAGTCTTGCAGTCTATAAATACAAATAATTATACGCTCCACGTACGGACGTTTATAGATTACAAACGATGGTATAACGACTACAATTGATTTCCGAATTTAAGATTATACGTTCAAAAACGTTATCTTAAATGTTAGGCTATTTGACCTTTTTATTAAAAAAATATTAGAACTCGTAACGTTCGCTTTTAATCAATTGTCTAATCCATTATATATAAATACACGCGCCCGCGTGTGTACATAAAATTGTACTACATAATCGTATTGTTACGTCCATACATTTACCAATATTTATTAATGAAAAGTTCAGTGAACTATTAACAATCATTAATACGATAGTACAACTGTATAATATAATACAAATTACTTACTTTGAGCGTTATTTTAATGTTCTTTCATAAAGGATAACGCCTAAATCTGGTAATTGTTCGTAAATAATATATTTCGAGGTACTTATGAACCGTTAACACAGAAAATAGCGTACTTTAAACAATTTAGTGAAAAGAAATTGGAACGTAAAAGAACTAAAATCATTGTAAATAAAGTAATCTATTAGGTCAAATTTATTATTTGATAATTTGTCAAATTCGTCCTGCTGCGAATATTATAATTTTGATTTTAGTAAAATAAAAAAAAAAAAACAAAAATAAAAAACTATCGCTAAAAAAGTTAATTTGTATATAAACGTAACAGTTATATATACACAACCGAATATTATTTAAAATTATTATATTTTGATAATTTTTTAACTCACGAAAATTGTGTCATAAGTGTCATTATAGAACTTCACGGGTACGCTCAAGGGAATGCCCGGGCTAGCGACTTCATACGCTACTTGTAGCTGTGCATCACCGGCTGTTGGTCCATAAGGGTAAGCTACTTGTGTTGAACAATAGCTCACCCAAAAGACGATAATTAAAAACAAAAACCGTACCGATTCACTGAACTGATCCATCGTTTTCTTTCAACTGAAGAAGCCGATAGCTGTTAAACTGTTCATAGAACACCCTCCCTCAAACAGGTTATCTGTATAATTCTTTCATCCTATTTTAGACTCAGGTTCAATAGTTCAAACTTGATAAACATACCTGTTTTTACACTATAGAGAAAAAACAATCAGTAGCGGTGTTATAAAATGGTTTTTATTATTCAAATACAAATGTACACACGTATATATATAATACAATTATTTCAAAGGTCAATAGTGATAAACAATGTTGATATTTCTATATTTTTTTTTCTTTTTGTTAGCGTTAATTACCACTATCCCATTGATTCTTTAATTTTCTGTACGAGAAGTTTAACTTCCGGCGATTCATCTGCGTTTAAGTTCGTTGAAAACTCATTATATAAATTCATAAATGATTCCAATTCTTCAACAGCTTTTGCATCTAAACAATTTATAACAGTTTATAAAATAAAATAATTTGACATGATTTATTCAGATCCTAAATTATAATTGGGTCATAATTACTCGTCAACATCCTGTAAAATACTAAGAACATTGATGACTTAATTTTATAACAATAGACTAAATTATAAACTGTATGTTGTATACAGGATGATTCTCTACACATATTGATCTATTAGGACTCGGATATTATACAGACGGCAATTATTACCCTACAAACGAAATAGTAATTATACTTATCATATACAGACATTAAAATGATTAAATAATACCAGCAGAGCTGTAAATGCATTATTTTATTGCCCGTTATTAAGTACAGTTCTTTTAGTGTAAAATTCAAGCCATATAGAAATATATTTAATTTTGAAACAATTATTTTGTACCAATATTTTAGATTTTAATTTTCACATTAATACTTTTTTCGTTGCATTTTATGTGATTTTTTTAACAATTGTTGTCTTAAAATATTTTATATGGGCTATATAACTATTAAAAATTAAAACATAATCTAATTACAAAAAAACTTTGTGTAAAAAATGTTAAATTCATTTTTTAAGATAAAATTAAATAATCTTTTTTCCTGAAGATATTATGTATGTTGAATGTATGGTAAAGACAGAAATAATAAATAACACATTAACATCGTATTAAATTGTACCAATAAATCATGTATATAAATAATAACTTTTTACGCGTAATAAAATTCAGTATAATTTTAAGTTTATAATTAATGACTGATTCAGTAACGTTTTCTTAATTTTGGAAATCTATTACATAATCGTTTAATACTTACTTTTTAAATTAATAACCACCAATATGTAAACTTCTAGTGATAATTTTCGTAAGCTTATATTTTTGGGTATACCTAAAATCAGAGTTTTAATTGTTAATATGATTTAATTTCAACATAAATTATTATTGGATGAATACATTTATTTTTTACTTAGACTATTTAAAAATGGTCAAAAACATTTTACACTTACCAAAAGAAAAATGTAATGTTCTTTTTACATGGCTAAGTATATATTTAAGTTGCTGTTTGTGATTGGCATGTAATTGGGCAAAAGCTAATCGCTCTATCATTTTTAAAAGAGTATTCATAATAGCTAATTGCAATGGTCTGGTATTATTTTTTAAATGATCAGCACATTGAGCAGCGACTGTTTCTCCAAATTCAACTACATAAAAACAAATATCTTTACTTTAATTTATTTGAATAACTAAAATTGATAATGTATTTACCTTGAGTTACTAATGTATAAGGCCATGCTTTTCCAACCAATAAAAATAAAGATTCTTTTAATTTCAAATTCTGCAACTGGTCATCAACATCTGAATCTTCTGTACTCTATTGATACAGCAAATCAATTATTACTGTCAATTTATTAGATAATTGGTAATAAAGAGAAATAACGTACTTTTTGTATAAGATGCATGACTAACTGGTAAGTCTGGGCAAACCGATCAATTTTTAATTTTTCTAATAGCTCACCAAGAGTTTTTAAAGCAACCAATCGATAACTAACATTTTCTTTTTTACATTCATTGAAAACCAATTCAACAATTTCTTCATTTTTACGTGTTTCTATTGAATCACTGAAAATATTCAAATTACTTTTAATAAAAACATAAAATGTGAAATTAATATATATTATATAAGTAAAATTATTTACTTTATTATTGATTAGTAGAGCCCGAGTTTAAACACAAATGCATAATTTTATATATATATATATATTATTAGAAAGTCAAAAAGATAATACATTTTTTTTTGTAAACATATAGTATTAAACTTATTTTAACTAAATTTTCAAAAATTTTATTTCAAATAGTATAAACATAAAAACATACTAAGAAATGAATATCCCATGCATATACTATACATACATACATATATATATATATGTGTGTGTGTGTGTGTGTGTGTGTATAATCATAAAGTAAATGTAAATAAATTAATTTATATATTAAAACATAGTTTCTTTATATATTTATGCATCTGAATGTATATTTTATATTACACACACACATAAATAAATTTAGGCTTTATTAATCAATTTTACCAGGAACTCAAGTTTAATTGCAGCAAAGCTTCTAGTAAGAATTCTTTTCCATCCCACGTGCGACCAGCCAAACCACTTTTAATTGTTTCTATAAACTTATTACGATGGTCTTCGTTTAATTGTAAACCAAGTTTATTAGCTGCATCACCAATTGACCTAGCTGCCTACAACCAAATATCATTTTAGTCAAATGAAATTTTATGAACACAATTTGATTATTCTATAATCATTTCAATTCACTTGTGCTTTCATTGCCCAAGATGAAGATTTGATTGCAATATCCAAAAATTCATAAACAGAATCCAGATGACGTGATAGTACACCTTCAGTGTTGTGAACATTGTCTTCCCAAAGTTCTTTCCATATGTCATGATTTTTATTTGTTACAACTGTCCCATCGCCTTATGACATATATTTTTATATATTATACATTTATATAATAATTAAATTGGTATAAATTACTTTCTGGTTGCTTATAGTGCATAGCGAAAAACACCAATGGTATAATGTTAGCTAAGTATAAATCAGGTTTTTCACATTGACTTATTCCTTTTAGTGCATACCCAACAATCTGTCTTATACTTTCATCTATAAAATATTTAATTAAACACGTCGTCTTAAATATGTTAAATAATTACTTACCTTCATTTTCCATGTACACATCTCTCAATGACTGAATTAACTTTTTTACAGTACTTTCTTTTGCCACTGTAGTGATTACAGCTATGGTGGAAGCATAGGATTTCCTTATTGTAGTATTGCGATCAGTAATGCCTTTCATTAAAGACTTTAAAATTTTATCTAAAAAATATATAGACAAAGCCTAAATTAGCATTGTACATGGAATAAATAGATATTATTTACCTAAAAATTTTGAATTAAGTTGTTTTTGTTTTTGAGTAATTAACAAATTAATAAAATGTGATGTAGCAACTTTAGTAGGTAATCCAATATTGGCAGTTAAAAGTTCTTGCAAAAGTGGTATTAATTCTTGTAATACTATGTCATCAATATAAAGTAAACTCTAAAATAATTCATAATATAATAATAATAGTAATTTTAAATAAATTATTATATTTTATATTTACTTTAGACAAAACATCACTAGAACTCAATGTTCTTGCTGAAGCAGCTCGATGAGAGTCAATAAGCTCTTGAGTGTTGGGATTAGCTCCAGACATTACACTTAACATACTCAAAGATGGTGTTTCTACTTTATCTGCACCATTCAACAGCGCTATTATTAATTTTGCTAAGTCTCCTTTCAATTTATCACCACATTGGACAATTAACTCAGATATCATAAGCATGCTAAAATACAACATAAAATAACAATGATAATACAAGTAAAAAAGATATTTAATAAATTTTATTTACCTGACTTCTCGTATACTTGACTCTGTATGATAGAGACCTTTGTCTAAAATTACTGGCAAAAGCAGTTGCAGCAATTTGGTGTTAGTAACACACTCACTTACACATAACTAAAAATAAAAATTATATTTATACCACAGACTACGCTAAACATTTAATTATGATTTTTCATTTTTACTTTTGACAATGTTTTTGCACTAGAAATGGCAGCTTTTCTAGTGCCTTCATGAATATCATCCATCACTCTTATAAGTTGTGTCCATGCTTCAATTGTCAAATCTAAACATTCCTGTTAATTGTGAACAGTTAAAGTTTAATTATATTAATTATTTAAATAATATTGACAAATAATTTTCACCGTAAATATTTTATCTCCTGTGTATTGTAAAAATGAAGGAATAGCTTGACAAACAGAAATTCGTACTTTCCAATCTGGGCAAGTTATGTTTTTGACTAAATCTATATAAATTTCTTTATGGTATTTATCCACCTAAAAATATTAAAATAATAAAATACTTAAAGAACACATACTTTTGTTTAAAATGTAAACTAATTTTTACTAATTGACCCACTGGAAGGTATGTTATAGCTAATCAATTTTTTTAATGAGAAATCTCTTAAACAATCTCATAGACTAAACTTAATCACTTTTTTACCCTAAAAAATCTTTTTGTTCTCTCAAAAATATATAATTTAAAAATACGTGTTTTTGTTAAAAGAGTTTAAAATACTAATAAAACATACTGTGAAACGTGTATCTAATACAAGATAACTCCAAATAGCACTCATTGAGCTCTGTATAATAGGTGTTGGATCATACTGATATCGATACAGGCGAGGTATAATAAATGGTAACTGTTCGTTAAGTTGTTCATCAATTTCTAATTTTAATTTAGATTCCTTAAAAAAAAAAAAAAAAAAATTAAATATTAATAAAAAATTCTTATAAAATCATTAATCATGTTTAATAAACAAATTAATTTAATAACCTTTTTTTTATTATAGTTTGCTAATTGTATAAATTTGTATAATAATTTAGGTCTATTCAAATCAGTCACTAATGAACACAGTTCTTTGTATGTTGACAAAATACCTCTGTAAATAAAAAAAACAATTATATAATTTAAATAAAAAAGTAAAAAAATTTGTTTTATAATTAACTTACCCAGAACTATTTTTAGCGTTATTTCCAATTGCCATATATTCAGACAATTGTTTTAAAAGCAATTTTAAAATTTGTTCTTTACGATCGTCAGTTTCATAGTCATATACATGTATCAAAGCTTTAGACGCAAGATCTCGTATGTAATCTAACAACAATCATAATAAATAAAAATAATAATTTCGTTGTAAAAATTTTTGTTTTTAAATAATAAAATAGAAGTTTTAATTAAAACTTAAATTTATTAAAGTTAAATAATTTTAAACTTACTATTTTTTTCAGCAAGAAGCGCAACATAAGCTGTTTGAATACGAGCAAGTTTTTGATTTACTGAAGTTAAAAAATGACATTCATTCAATACATTAAACATCCAAACACAACAAGCCTAAAAATGAATATCAAATATTACTTTGCAATATCTAATGACTTATATAGAGATGTAAAACCGATAGACTAAAAAAATAGGAATTTCAAAAAAAAAAAAAACTTAAATAAAAATGAGAGCAATGTTTCATCAAATAATTTAATTTAGGATTCAGGATTGCAAATAGTAAAATGAGTTTAATTAAACTCTAACAACCAAAGTTGAACTCATTTCTAGTTAGTTATTTTTGAAATTCCGTAATATACAACATAAAGGTTTAATAAATAATTCTAATATTATAGAAATAAATAAAATGCATTCTCATAAATTTAAAAATAAAATATACACGTACACCTAATTATCTATATACATTTTACTTGAAATGTGTTACTCTTTCTAGTTGTATGGTTTATATTTTAATTTAGGAAAACCTTTTTTATTGTTGATGATACACAAGTAATCAAAATACTTCAAGTATAAAACTATTTGTAGCTACCTGTTTTGAATTTGGATGATCTTCAGACTGAACTTTTTCCAATATATTATTTAAAAAATAATCGGCCAATTTATCACATTCGTCGATCGAAAAATCAGTTACTATCTTCTTTTTATAATCATCTTCAGTACATGTCCAAAAGTTACAAGACATTTTTGATCGAGGTCCAAGAATGGCACAAGATATACTATCACCAATTGATAAATGAATTTCTATATCTTTTGTCTATAAGTTAAATTTGAAAATTAAAAATATTTTAAAACCTCTATAAAAATAAGATATATACATGTTTTGTGTTGTCCAAATATTCTTTAATAATATCTTTACTTCTTAAAGAAGTTTCACCAACACAAATCAATCCGGTACATTTGATCGCTTTATTTCTAACCTGTAATATTATAAAATAAATAAATACAATGAATTTTCGTCTTTATAACCTTGAATTTTACCTTTGAAAGTGTTGAACTATTAAATGAAATACTCAATAGTTTTTTTACTAAAGACGATTTATTAAACTCGTCAATTGGTAATGGACTTAGCCTTCCTATTGCACCAATTACATCACAAACAGCACAGATTATTAAAGGACTTGTATCATCAAGTAGTGTCACTATAAAACATCGTTTAATTGAGAATGTGAATCTATGATTATACATTTTCAAAATAAAACAATGTATTTTATTTACCAAGCGAAGCAAATGTATCTTGCCCAATTAATAGGGGACAATTCTTATCATTGTAAAAAGTATACTCATGAAGTGATGATAGAGCATATAAGAAAGAGTATAATTCTAACAATTTATTTCGATTTTTGTCCGTTATAGATGACATTAATTCTTTAATACGTTTATCGGAGATGGTTTCGTCCAAAACTGACAGCATTATGCCATATAGTATTCCACTTAATTGACGCATATCTTCGTTACTTGATACAAATAATTTCTGTAATTTTGGTTTTTAGTTTTACAAAATGAAATGTGATCACAAAACATTTATTGAATTTACCTGAATTGTATTTAAATCTTTTGTATACTGACTTTTTAATTCGTTAGGTAATGCCGCGACACAAACTAATAAATTATTTAGTGGTATTATACTAGGTTTTATCTGTATCAATTGTAACATGAGCTTGAGATAACTCTCAACAATTTTTGCATCAGATTGATAGACCTTTGATAAATATTTGCAAATATCTGGGGTGTATTTTGATGGATGATATAAAGTATTGTATGTAACTGGTAGGCCAGCACTGAAGGTCAAACAATGACTTAAATATTCAGCTAACTAGATACAAAAATAAAGTTTCATAAATAGTTAAGTACAATCAATATTATTATGCATAATGTGTAATCAACCTCTAGGAGAACTGACGAGTCATACTGTTCATTACTGTCTACAATAGTCATTACCATATCTGGAAACCGAGGTAATAGCAATTTATTTTCATGTTTACCAACAAGATTGCCTGCTTCATCAATATTATATAATATCTTTTTCAAATCTGTATCACTAAAAATCAGTCAAAATCATTATTACAATTATTAATTTATTATTTAGTCAAGTACATAAAAACAATAACGAAAACAAACCCAGATGATGATGCATGTGATTGGATTAACAATAATCTTGACTTAGCATCATCAGCAGGAAATAAATACGATAAATAATGTGTTGTTACTTGTTTTACAAGCCCATCAGACATTTTACAAAAACGGGCAATCAAATTCAATATACTACTGAGTTTACTAGATTCACTATATGCACTGCACATGGATATTAAACTTGATCTAATAGATCCTTTTAAATCTGGGGAAGTCTCCTGAAAAATAATTAATAAAAAAAAATGTGCTAATAATTTGTATCAATAAGTTGTATACTTTTATTAAATCTTCGATAAATGAATTCAATAAAACTAAGTCTTCTTTCACTGATGTGGGTACTTTAGATACCAGTAAGCCAATTAGAGTATATGTCATTTGTTTTCCATTTAAATCCAGTTCTGGTGATTTCAATAATTTCAACAGACCCGAATTTAATAAAATTGGCGTAGCTTGAAGCAAAGTTTTGGCTGATTTTCTAAAATGTTTAAAAAAAAGCATTAAAAATATATAGTTATATACTATATTATTAACTCTAAATTATTTAAATTGTGTGTTGAATAAAAAATGATAATATCAAATCAATTTGTAATAAATATTAAATACTATAAAAATCCTAATTACAAGTATAAACCAAACATACATTATAAATGTACCAAACATATATACAAAGTAACTTGACAAAGATAAAATATGAGAATATTTATATATATTATTGTACAAGTAAACTTACTGTTGTATAATGATTTGTGCGAATTGCAACGCTAAGCCTTTAAGTCGTAGATTAGTATTTTCTCCATTCCAACAATCAAAAATAATCTGAAACGGATTAAATACAAGTATTAAAAATTGCTTTATATAAATTAATTGCTTAATACGATACAAGTTTTTTCATTACATGTAGTTACTCAACTAAAAATATAATAACATTAGATTGCCAAATACTTAATAAATATAATTTATATTATTATGAAATATATGCATATTTACTAGTTGTAAATGATACATTTAATACTATACGAGAAATAAATATTTCTAATTATCGGTGTATTCAAATTATAGTTGATCGTAACCAATTATATTTTGTACACACCTGCATACATTGTGGCCATATGACTGATTCTTCACCTTTACTCAAACACAAACAAGGCAATATCTTTAACCTAATTCGAACACAAGCTGGCTGCTTCTTATTCATTGTTTCTTGTCTGTTTGGACTAGTACCAATGAATAATGTGTATAATGGCATCATAGTAGATGATTTGGACCAATCAATCTCGCTAAACATACGCAAATATTATATGAAACTAATTGAACGTAAATAACAATTTGTCAAGAACATTATATACCAAGTGATTTTCCTCAATTCACTTTCACCAGAATTAGCAACCATATATCGTGTATCGGCAGCACCAACAACTGAATGAACTAATATGGACTGTGATTCGAAAATATTTGCCGAAATCAAACCTAAAATACCTAATTTAATCTAAAACAATAATTTATTAATTACGAATAAACTATGATACAAAATATCGATATCAAATTATTACTTGTTCATGATAATCAGCATCTGTGAATATTAAAGGCATGTTTAGTCGCAATCGTTTTAACGTTACTATATTAAATCCAGCCAAAGAATCTTCGTCTGATCCATTCCATTTATAAGGTAATAACAATACATCTAACATTAACTGTAACATAACGGTTTTCAAATTCGGATGTTGTGTCACGTTTGTAACAAATTTACTCGCTTCTTTCACATTTGATTTATTAAGGGATCCAATAACAAGAAACAACATGCTAGAAAATTCAAAACATAAATTTGGATTAAAAATAGACTTTTTTTAAAATTTGTTTACTAAAATAATAATTAAAACTTTTATACGTTATATGTACATTACCTTTCTTGGTGAGTAATATCTTTTTCAATCACAGAATTAATAAGAGAAGGAATCAATTTGACTTTTGTTTCGTTATCAATACGACCAAAACCAATTTTTATAAACGCTACAGTGAAATTCTACAAACAAGAGAAAAAACAATGTATTCGCGACATACAAATTACAAATTTTGTGTTGATATATATTTACCAGAACAAAACTGTTGGTAGAAATGGTCAAAAGTGTAATTAACTCAGAAATGGGAAATTTAATACTCGGAGTTTGTCTTAGTACTCTCATGATGTGTGTTAATAACTCAATAACCTAGGACGATTATTAACAAAAAACGAATTACGGTTAAAATTTAATCTGTTCAATAATTAAGTGCATACTTTGTTTCTGACAGGTTCGTGAGGCGAAGATAGTTTTTGTAATACTGGCACTAAAAAATTATTAATACTCGATGAAAGTTGAGCATCTGTATCTGCGGAACCGATACGAAAGAATACTCTTTCTAAAATCACTGCACAAAAAGAAACGGAAATTATTTAGAACGTAATATTTTGCATTTGAAAAACGGTACGTATACTTACACAGTTCGTCATTCATACTTTTTTCGGACATAATTGTTACGAATTGTAGACGTGGTCTCATGCAGTAACTCGACTTCGGTTTTTAACAGCGCGAAATTAATTAATATATATATTTGTATAATATAAACGTTAATATTATTCAAATTCGAATAATAATATATAACTAAACGGGAACATAATATATAATTATATATATATATATATTGATTTCGTCAAGTACTAATTTCAAATTTTCATTATCATTGTCTACATATACAAAGATAGCAACGAATTTGAAGGCAACGAACAACGTTTAATGTTCCTAACGTCATATATATTTCCCTATTTCTATTATTATTATGATAAACAAAGCTACGGTTCAAATCAATTTGAAGTATTGAAAAATAATTTGAAATTAAATATAAAAAAAAAAATGACGAATTGTTCATTTTTTTGAAAACATTGAATCGAGTGTTGAAAATAGCTTTTCTTATTTTGGAATGTAAAAATTCTAGATTGTAAAAAAAAAATTACTTGTTTTAGAAAGATATCGGTGATTAAATTTTCGAATATTTTTATTTTCAATTTGTATTCAGATTTAGGTTGAATATTTCGTTATAATCGTGATTTTTTTATCAAATGTACAATAAGCTACTTAGTTTGAAAATACTCTTGCTTAACCAGCAAATTTGTTATTTTTTTTTTAAAGTCTTTCTTCATTTTAACTTTAGACGTTTATTCCTTCCATTTGTTATATATTTAAACAATAAGCGTAAAGGATGACATTTTTGTGATACAAATGACGGAATAAAGCAACCTTCTGGTGAAGGCACTGACCATTAATACACTCTTTTAAAAATCTTGTATTTTAAAAAAATTAAAAATTTGTATAATTTAATTTTTTTATATTTCAAATTAGACTAATGTAGTCTTTATTCTAACAAAATGTCAATAAACGCTTTTTTCATAATTGTTTATCACTTCTTTAAAGTTATGTTATTTCTTATAAATTTGAAAAACTAGACACAAAAAAAATAAACAATATTAAATTTATAATTTTTTTAAAAGTCAACGCAGAAATTATAATAACAATATTATTAATAAATAAATTATATTTTATATATATAAAATATTATAAAAATACACATTAAACAAAAAAAAAATCTCAAAACTTATGTAATTATCAAATAATTAAAAATCGCAATCTACAAAAATCACAATTCAAAAATATGAAAATATGTATATAATGTTATTATTTAGGTTCTCAATTACTGAATAAATACATTAATATTTGTAATGTAGTGTTAGCAAGTACAACAAAACTCAATTATACAATCAACTTAAATGTACATTGTATCATTATCTGAAATGGAATTATTAATTGTAGCCATTCCCAAAGAGTCGGTTAACATTACTGATGATTTAGGATCGATAACTCCAACAGAATCTATATTAGCTACAAAATTTTGATTATCTAGATTTCCTTCTAAAATATTCCTAAGAGCGAATAAACTCCATTCACGCATTACTGAAAATAAAAGTACTAATTAATTAAGATAATGAAATAGTTTTGTTTCTATTGACTAAGAGAAACATTTGTTACATCCACCTGAAGTGTTTTAAAACATTAAATGCCCAGGAAAATAAAATGTTTAAAAAAACTTTGTTTATATTTTATACAACTGTAGATAATTTATAATAAGTGATATCTTATCGGTTTATTTTTATTATAGATTTATTAAACATCCATGAACATTCATGGTATATAACTATTTACAAACTTGTTACCTATAAATAAACTTATTGTTTTATTAAAGAAAACTTTAAAACAAAATATGTAGATATTTTATAAAATAGATATCAATTTGTATTGTTAATATAGTAATAAGATTGGTTACTTTATAAGAGACTAATCGATTCAAAGTACTTTTATTTAGTGAATTTATATCACAATAAAAATTTTTCATAAAGTTGATGTTTATGACAAGAAAATACATTAGGTAGATATAACAATCTCGTTACAAAATGTACATTAAATAGTTTAATTGTTAATATAATGTGAAACTTACACGGATTTTTTGCATCAAACGAACAACACTCTAACAGTATTGGAATTATATTATTAGCACGCATCTGTTAAAATAAAATAATATGTTTAATTAACATTTTAAAAGAGATATATACATAGTAATACTCTATTCTATAGGAATTCGTACTAAGTCTTTATATTAGCAAACCCTTTTCAATATCATTGACCAACTAGAATAGTAACAATTACCATTGTTAGGTCTACTAGGTGGAATGTTTTCATATGAAATAAAATATAATAAATAGAATACAAATAATGACGAAATGTACGATTATATATCTAATGTTATAATTTAAAAATTACGACATAATGCATTTACCAAATTTTGATGTTCTTGGTGGTTGTAACACATATTTGCAATCAATCGTATTATGTCAGATTTGAACCAAAATCTATGATGTGTTTGTATATTTGAATCATTAAATAGAGCTGATAAATCTCTTACTCGACTAAATTCATTATTTAACCCATCACTATTTTTATCGAGTTCATGTATATTTATCAACAAATCTGAAAAGAAATATAATACTTAATTAACAATAATCAACAGATATATATAATTGTTATTGAAATATTGTACCTATTACTTTTTTTAATAATTTAGTGTGCGTTCTGATTTCTGAATTGAACCTGTCTATGATAGAAGCTTTAACAAGAATATTCACTACTGAACTAGTTATGTGTTCTATGGCAGAATTAATAAAAAAGTTGTTTTTAATTACAATTATGACTTCCAAAGATATATCGTCTTCAAAATTATCTAGCCAAATAGACAATAAGTCCATTAATTGATCTTTGGATGAACTAGGAAGATTTGCATACGTAAACAAAAAATCTTCTGAATTGGAGAAAATGTAATCAAAAAATATTTTACTAAAATCAAACATACATTTTTAGAATTATAATAATCGTCAAAATCAATTGGTAATAATTAGAAATAATTTAATATAACTTTACTCAATAAGACCAATTTAAAAATATTTATAAATACTCTATAATTAGTCTTAATTTTTTTTGAAATTATATTAAACAATTTCTACCATATGGTCATTAGCTTACCTATACTCTATTTCATATTTGGTCCAAATTTCCATAATTCTTTCTATTAAGTTTGCATCTTTTAAAATTTCCAGCCTGAAGCAAGTATTATGCAAACATAAGTTATAAATTAGCATAATCGAGCTATTCAATAATTTGGAATTGTCTAAAGACAATATAAATCGTCTAAAACAAAAAAAATTATTAGTTTTCACTATTTAAAAAAAAAATAACATATCAGACACACGTCTGCGATGTAGTCAGTTTTGTGTTACAAATAATAATGATAAAATTGAATTCGCGTATATTCGAAATATCTTTTTACCTTAATACGTCGCGGAAATGTTGGATTATTTGCCGTTGGCTAATTTCGTGGCCTATGGAAAAATTAGCCAAAAATTGTAGTAGTACGCTACGGCCCAAGGGTTCGTTCGTAAAATAATAATCGCAAAACCATAGGCACGTTTCTATTAGCTGGGACTTCAATAATTCGTGTCTCACGTTGTCGTCCAACGCGGGCGAGTTGTTCCGAAGCCATCGGAAAGTGTCGATTACACCTTCGACGGTTTTGTCGTCGGACGATCGGGCGGATCTGCCGGCAGTCAGGGAGCCTACGCGAAGGATAAACTCGTCTTGCATTTGACGACAATTGTCGAGACACCAAATAAAACGACTCACCAGGATTATTGAACTGACGAAACGTGGGCCACGCCGAATTCAACGAGTGCCGTTATCATTGCGAATATAGTGATAACAATTTGCGTATCAGGTACTGTAAAACGGGCGCCTACTGCGGTTAATCGAATATTAAATATTTTCTCCTAATGAATTTGTAAACCGTCGTATTCGTTTTAATAGTTTATATTCTAACTCAGTGGCTTATATTTACGTGCCGCTGATCTAACGTTCTCTGTCCTCGAAACAAGTCACGCGTATTCCTGCAATATTTCAAACAACAGTCGCACATATTTTAATAATCCGATGACAGGACTAGTCCGAGTTGTAACCATTTTTGTATAAGCGTTTAAAACGTTAAATTATAGTGCGTGCAGATTTCGAGAATAGACATCCCTTTTTTTTATTTATTTGCTTTTAAAATTAACTACAATAGCTCAAAAATTACAAATATTCGATAAAATTAACAATTATATACAAAATTAATAATTATACATCAATGAGATTAAAAGGAACAAAGGGAGAGAAAAATACATAACAGCAATATAACATAAATGAAGAGAAAAACCAAAACAATTATATAATCAATTATTTAGATAATCAATTTTTTTTTAAAATTGAATTTTTTCGAAAAAAAAATGATATACATATTATGATTTAATAAAAACACTATTTTTCGAATATACGTAATTAATATCATAAATTATTTATCAACATAAGCAGTATAGTTTTTAATATTAGTCAGAAGTTTAAATTTTAAAACTTAATCGAAAAATAACATTTGACCAAGTATTATATAGTATTGTGAAATAAATAAATTATTAATTTGTGGTTGCTAACATAAGAGTCAGTTAAGTAATAGGCGAATGAGCATGACCAAATAGATATTACTAGAAAAAATACTTATTTTTTTAATTAACTTAAACCTATATTAAATAAATTATGGCCACTTATACTTACATTAAATAATAAATTATCAGATTATGCTTTTATAATTGTTTAAATATGAATTAAAAAGAAATTATAATATATATATATATATATATATATATGTATAATTTATTTTGTACTCAAATATACTTAAAACATGAAATAAATGATTAAAAATAATTATTTAATTTCAAAACATTAAATGTATTTTGTTATTCTAATTAGATTATAAATAAAACGAATGTGACTTTAAAAATATCAATAAAAGACCTGTTCCAATTATTTATATAAACTACTAATGGATTTCCGTATTTATTTAAAATTTTTGAAAAATGTATAAAATATACAATACATTATATTAAATATAATTACCTACCACCTTATTAGAAACTTTACATTATTATGTATATATATTATACTTATATATATTTTAGGACAGAAAAATTTCATTTTGTTTCATCTAAAGTTCAATGCATATCAGCAAAGTCTTCTAATGTTTTTGGTATTTCATTATGGTACCATTCTTTTGGACATTTGTACTTGAGTATTCTGGCAGATAGACATTTCAAACTCAATGGCATATAATTTGTTATACGAAATAAAGCTAAATAATAAAAATAATAATTAATTAGCAATAAAGTATGCACAATTTATAAAATATAAGTTCATATTACTCTTTAAATATCCTGTATGAGGGCACATTCCAGATTTGTTTACATAATCTGTGTGGGCACCAGCATTTAATAACTCCATCACCATTTTTTTAGTGTCCAAGTATTCACTCGCATGTGGTATATGGGGACTTAAAATATAATCATTTGAAAAAATACAACATTATCAAGCACAATTATAATTTTTAAAGTAATTATTAAAATACTTACAAATCTATTATAAATTTACCAATATAATGCAATGGTGTATTTTGTTCTATGTCGATTGCATTTACATCTGCTCCACAATAAATTAATAACTTCATTGAAAGATAATTTGGAAAACTGCAATGAAAAATGAAACGTCTAGAAGTATAAAGTATGTAATTATATATTCTATCATTTTTATTCCAAAAGATAATAAACCGTTTGTTGTCACTGTTGACACATTATTTTTTAATGCCATTTTCAAAAACAAATTCTAAAATACGTACATTTTCTACGTTTTAAAATCAAGATTTAATAACAAATTTGAGGGAGTTGATGATGAATTCAATTTTATTCCAAAGTTTTTATTATAGTTGTAATAAACAATAACATTATCAGATAGGTAATCCCGCACCTTTGACCAGACTAGATGACTACTCACTTGTGTCGAGTATGTGTATATGTGTGTAAGAGCATGTGTTAATGTTAAAGATTGTTTATTTTGTTAAGTCATCGGTTGGTTTAGTAGTAGGATACTGGTTAATTCATATAATTAACTCAATAAACATTGTGATAATTTAATTTGGTATTTATTTTTTATTAGTATTCTATTTTGTTATTTTTATAGTATAAAAGTGACTATATAATTATTCAACATATAATTTGATAGTGCACAAAATTATAGCCTAATATGTCAATTTGTGTGTACATGATGTAAATGCCAATTTAATGTTTTACAAATTCTATATATTTACCTAAATAATTATTGAACTATTATTACATAAAAAACATACAAATACTTATATATATAACATCTTAATTATAACTATATTTCAATCTTATAAAAATAGAGGTATAAATAGGTTGTCTACAAACGAATGTTCATCAAAATAAATTTTTAAACACATTTTTTACTTTGTTATTTAGATAACTAAAAACTACTAACATAAAAAAATATATATATATAACTTTTTACCAACAAATTCCAGTTGTAAAAATATTGTCCACGTTTGTGTCATAATTAAGACATAAATGAAGTAATGTTTGGTTTTCTTTTGTTCTTAGTTTAAGTTTGTTTATTTCCACAATAATATTCATTATATCGCCAATTAGTGGATCATCTGGATCTTGATTTTTAGCCATCACAATGCTGGTTATAATTATTAAACCAAGTGTTGATAATATATTTCCGAAATATTCGGCCTATATAAATAAACCAATTTTTTTAATAATTGTGACTGAAATTATTTAGTAAGTATAAATAATAATCAGCAAAGCTATAAATATTATACCTCTACTCCATCGTTTTTATCCTCAGCTGTGGATAATTTTGTTTGATTTATTTTTAACTCTTTAGTTGCTTCTTGTAATACAGTCTTTAAATCTGAGAGCTTTATTTTAATATTGCGTTTAATCATTTGACAAAACACCTTAAGAAAATTAATAAATTAAAATAGGAAAATACTTTAAAATTAATAACACATAAATAATTGATTTTACAAAAAATAGGTTTGATTAACAACTTTTATTTAAATAATGAAAAAATGTAATATACCCAAAATACAATATTATTTATATATTTTATAGTAACAGTGACAGCGGATATAGTTATAATAACTACTATATCATTAAGATGTTAAGATTTATAAAATTAAAGTAGCAAAATTTATAAAATAAATTGTTTATATAATCTAATATATAAACATGGTTAAATTTTATCGAAATAAAGCCTATAATAGTATATCAAAAAATCCTTCATAATGATTTGGTGGTTATTGGTTACATGGTTACTCAGTGTTTTTATTGTTCCTCTTTACCTGTGTGAATCGTAGAATATCTCTATGGATGCTAAATTTATTAAATTGGGATATTTTCATTGCATGAATCCAAAGTTTTATACATGGCGTAAAATTTTGTGTATCTGCATATACCGCACCACGATATATAATAGACTGTAATAAATCTGGATTATTTTCCCCTAAAATTCTTTCTCTAAAAATATACATAAATCAATAACTATTAAAAATATTTTTCGTTATTAATTTAAGTGTTTATTTCATATTAAAAATGTTTTTAACTACATTTTACAAATACTTTTATTTTATTGATTTAAATTATTAAACTAATTTCTGACCTAATTAAGACAGACATTTCATAAACATTGTAAATAAAAATCTCATTCAAAATTAAAGAATATAGATGGACGAAAAATTTACTTTTAATACCAGACCAGATTTTTCAATAACTTAACTACATACTTAAGATAAATAAAGAGGATTTCTTAAAATAATTACAAGATGAATCGGATTAATAAATTATTTATATATTTTTATCGTTATGTTCTGTAAAAATAAATATTGTACTATATAATATGTATTATTTGTGAACATAAATCGTTATTTTTAAAATAATTTTAAGACAAGGTGTAGTTTTGTATTAAAAATATTAATGTGTTACATCAGTGAAAACAAATATCTATTTAGATGGTAATTATACACCTTTCGCCTGTATTATCAAAGGTCGATAAAATGAAGTAAAAATAATTAAATTAATATTATCATCATACTTATACTTTTAATCAACAAGTTAGAACCTTAGTAAAAATAAAATAAATTATTACCTTATAATTAATGATTCATAATGTAAAGCATCATCATCATTTTCTATGTCCTGTAATTCTCTTATTGATTGACATTCAGTTCGATTGTCATAAGCTTCAACTTTTTTATAGGGTTTCTTATAACAAAATGGTTGCTTTCTAAACCTGAAATAATTTAAAATTTCCTTTTATACCCATTTCATCTTATACAATATAAATTAATATAAACAAAAAATAAGCAACTGTGTAATACTTGTCTTAGTTCTTAGCTTTTAATCATATTTTTGCAAACAAATGGTCATATAATTCCTACTACATTGTAATTAAAACTGTAATATGACATATTTGCGTTTATATCACCAGTTATTAGACACATCTTTAAAGGTACCCATTAAACTATTAGGTCATACAGAATATTACAAACCGTCATTAAACTTTAATACAATTTGTTAAATATCTAACCGTAATTCCATTGCACTAAAAAGAGCATTATATCCTGTTTCTTTGTTATAAGTATCTTTGTCATTCAAATATGAAGCACCCAGTAATTCTTCAACGTCAATCATTTCTTCAAGAGTCAAAGGTAATATATTACGAAGAAAAGATACAAGCTTAAAATGTGTTCTTTCAGCTGCAACCAGTATAGGAGTCAAAGCTTTAAAAAAAAATGATTCAATGTATTTACATACATAATTTTAATAAAGAAAAAACAATAATAAAAAGTAATTAATGTACAATGCTTATTTTTTAATTGCTGAGCATTCGAATTTATGAGCATTTCAACAATGCCTAGATTATTAGATTGAACAGCGAAATGCATGGCTGTAGCTCCACAGTGGGTTTGTTTATTAACGTCGGCTTTATTTTCCAACAAATACTTTACAACCTCATAATGACCTAGTATACATAAAAATACATTCAACTAATTAAATAAATATATAAATTTCAATATTCTCTTTTTAAAAATAATAATTCACAACGAAGTTTCAATATTCATATCAAAAATTATTATAATACATGCATGCTTGTTGGATAATTATGTATCATTTTAAGATCTATTTAATGTTTTTGTAATACCCCGAAATACTACGAATATTTTGTAGAGTCTATGAATTTGATATTATTATTTTATTATCTACTTGTAATTATAAAAATGTATCTTCTATTATATTTTGAAACACAACTTTTAAAATTATAATTAAGTGTAAAAAAAAATAAAAACAATAAATCAATATACCAATTTTAAATTTTTTAGTATCAAATAATTAATTAGTTGCCTACATAAGATTAGTTATTAATGTATTGAGTTAAGTTATTATTTTAATATGTTAATAAAAATGATTGCATATTACTTCCTCGAAATGCTTCATGAATATTAGTTTATTTTTATCCATAATATTACTTATTGAGGTATCTAAATTGAATTTTTTTTCATATTAACAGTTTTTTTATGAATATATGATTAAGTTTGTTCAGATCTTGCAATAAAAATTTGATTCTGTTATGAGTTTAATAGGGCATTCGAAGTAATTTACTTTTAAACCATTTGAATACAAAAATACTTAAATTTGAATGTTTAGATTGTGAATATTTGTGATTATATTTGTTATTATAACATTCAAATTTACAAATTCTTGATATTAGTTAAAATGTAGTAATTTGCTGTAGGCATATCCATAATGAATATAATTATACATACCTCTATAAGAAGCAATCATAAGACACGTACTGTCGAATATATTGGTTACATTGATGTCAGCTCCATGTTCAATCAAATATTTAACAATATCTAATCGCCCTAAATAACAGGCTGCTCTCAACGGAGTTGATTTTGTTGTTGTACAATAATCAATATTTGCACCTTTTTCAATAAGTTTTTTGACTATATCTATATACCCAGATGCTAGAAATTGAAAATATATTTATATTTAATTTAAAGAAAATTATAAAATGTGGGATAAATAAATTTAATTGTATAAATAATATATATAATTTAAAAAAAAACATGTATGAATGAACATATATATATGTATAATTAATTAAAGCCAATGAGTATTACATAAAAAAACAAAATAGTCATCGTATTAAATTTGTTTGTATATTACTGGTTTCGACTAAAGATCATCAGGTAATAATTAAAAAGGAAAATGTAACAATAGTAAAAAATAAAATTATACAAAATTACATAAATAAAACAATGACTAATACAATACAAGCACGTGTAGTTATTACCTTTATAACGATAATAAAAACAGCAAAAGAAATGTTTATATACAAAAGTTAAATTTCAAAATGGATATTTATTATGCGCTATTAATATTGTTAAATAAATAAATAAAAATATATAATATCGGGTAACCGAGCATTGCTCGGTACTTTTTTTTTGGTAAATAGTGTTTTGTGGAAATTATATTTAGATACGAATTACACACTGATGAAATATGAATAATATTTTTCGATCTTACTGATATAATAATAAAAAAATATGAACTGGTTATTTAAATAAAAAATCACGAGTGCAATTAGTTTAACATTATATTATAAACAAGGGTCTTTCTGACTTAGGGACCACCCAATTTACCACCTGAGCTGCTCCCACCTTGTAGATGGTGGCAAAATTTATCTTCGTATTCTAATAATAATATGATATTATATAATATATATATATTATTACATAATACGTTTTTCATTGCTTGAAAACATGGATAAAACGTTTTCTAAAAATGAAACCTAGCTAGATCGATTTATCGCCCTCGAAACTCCCTGCATACTAAATTTTGTGAAAATTGTTGGAGCCATTTTCGAGATTCAGATTATATATATATATATATAAGAATTGCTCATTTAAAGGCATTAGATATATCAGTATAAAATATTATTCTTAATATCAGTTTGTATATTTAAAGTATTATTATTATAAGTATTTGTTTATATTTTTCTTTATCCTTTTCATGTTAAATTTCTATTATTTTATGTAATATATACTAGCTGTCAGTACTCGGCATTGTATAGGATTAAGACGCTACGTTGATATAGTAATAATTTTCAAAAAAGGTTTATTTTATTATATAAGTTTATTCAGTTATTAAAGTCCAACTCAGACCTATTGCTGATAAACCACAGGTACAATGTGTTTTTTTGTTTCCGTGTAATTTGAATACGATTATTTTTTTTTAAGTTAATTAATTGATACTGAATAGATTATTATAAATATTATACAAATCGTTACATTAGTAAGTCGAATGTGTTATTAGTTAACATTACCTATCTGTCTTAAATTATCAGTCGTCGAATATAAAATAAAAATCGTACGAAAGGATGTCAGAAATGTCTCGTCATTATTTCCATATTGTTTACGAATCGTTTTAAAGTTAACATCCTAACAATTTTTAATGAGTACAAATATTGTACGTAGTGTATACTGACCAGCAGCGCACCAAAGTGCTGTAGCACCTTCAACCATTGAACCAAAATGTCTAATCTTTCCTACAGCATTGATGTCAACATTAAATTTTTCCAACAAGTGATCAATTATTAATAAATGACCGTTCAATGTAGCTTCAATAAGCAGCGTCATTTCCTGGTCGTAATTAATAACGTATTTCTAGACATAATAACAACGCATTACGGCTGACGGATATGTTGTTTTTCGTTAAAATCAATAATTATACCTTGTTGAGTATTGTATCGTCGCCGTTTAATTCGCTGGCCGATCGAAAAAAGTGTACCTCCAAACCTTGTTTAACGTACTGACGTAATTCGTGCTCGGTGGAAATTTTGAACGTAGAAATCGTTTGCATTTCCGTCGGAAGTGCCATGATGGAATATCGAACGATCGGTGTTGCGTTACATCTATACAATACAGGTACAATCCAAACGCCGATAAGTTTTTATTCGAATGTTCGTTGTTGAAACGTACATGAACATCGAACGTTCAATTATTCGATCGGGAAAAAGCGAAATAAAGAACATTTTCGTTGAATCCGTTATCAGCCTAAGTGGCGAGATAACGAGAAAAAAATGGATCATATGGCACACCTTATCAGTGAAACAATGTGCACTTGTACGTTCGCCAATTCGATCGAATATTTTCGAAAAATACGATTTCGTCGGTATCGATTACCACCAACTTTAAAACGTTTTCACCGTTGGAACAAGCGAAAAAATTAATTTTTCCAATAGTGGAACACCAAGGCTTCATCTCTCTCTACTACTGTATAATCTACCGACGAAAGCGCGATGTATGGAGACGAACGTGTTTTACACCGCCAATGACCATCACCGGTCGGTCGTACAGTTAGTAAAGGTTATTTCGCGTTTAGAACGATATCGACAACGATGTATGCCCTTCCCATCAATAATCGTAGACTCGACGGAATTACGATTCAATACCGCTTTATTCGTTCGACGCGGCAACGATTTAAGATTATTTTATATCGTGGAAACACAAACTGAGCAACCCAAAAACTCGTACGACATCACGAAACTTACGTATATAAATGCGCGATAAATGTACACTTTTGAATTCCCAGACCTTTACGACGCTTACGAAAACGAAAATTACACGATTAGGTGTATGGTGTAATGAGGTGATTTCCGGCGCGCAATTTGGCCCACAGCCGTTCCTTGGTTACAAATAATTTGTTCAACACTGAACGGATTATTATTATTATTGACGTTGTAAATAAATACAGTTCGTTATTGTGGTAAATAAAGCGTTATTGGAGTTCGTAAATTAACTACCTATCCATCTTCGTTAGTTTTCAAATATAAAAAATACGAATACGGTACGAAAAACCGCGCCGGAATGATCTTAACCGCTATTTCCTTACGGTTTACGAATATTTTTTATTTAAACGATTTCCACGTATATACTGACCATCGGTACACCCCAAAGTACCGTAGAGCTCCAGTGGCTATTGAACCGAAATATCTTCCCTACCTTCCCAAAGCGTCAATGTCGATATTAAATTTTTCCGACAAGCGAACTCATAGAAAAGGCCTCACCTTTGTAGCCATAGCGAAACACTGACGCCAACGCTTAATTGCGCAGTTATTGAAAATATTTCAAATCAGCCGCTGGAGAATTATGTATCGTTGTCTAATAGGTATTGGTAAATATCGTTATTTTTAAAATCAATTCATTTATTTTAAATATTATCGAAACTATTATAATTAACTCCATTATTACGCGAAGAGATTATTTCGAATTTTATTTCTAAAATATGTTCATTTTATCGAGTTTTAAAACGTCTACCAGTTTTTCCAATATAAAATTTATCACGTTATTATTTATTTTTCCTAGGCATATTTTCTTTTTATATATTTTTTATTATTATATATATAATGATGGCTGAATTATCTTCGATTTAATTTCATATTTGTGGTCATGATATATATATATATTCATAACAAATCAAATTTATATAATTATAATTTGACGAATGGAGTTTAAATATAACAGTTGTAATCGACGTTAAGATAATAATATTTACTATTTAGTTGAATAAAAATCAAAATGTTTAACCTTTTATATCTTACATCACGTACCAATAAACCGCAACGTTGTTGTTGTACATATAAAAATATATACATAGGCTTCGATAATTGAACGTTATCGCAAATATTGAACACAAATCGAGGTTAAAAAAATTATTAACATCGCAGTACAATAAATTCGAGTAAAATATTTTTCAAACTTCGTAATTTTTAATTAAACACATATTTAGAATCGTGCGTATTTGGACTCGTGTTTATTTTGAATCCAAATGTGTTCAACACACTTCGTTACGAAATTATTCTTTGTTTTATTCGTTAAACGTAGCGCGCCTAAACCTAAAAAAATTAAAACAAATATAAAATTTATCGATAAACGTGGTAATAAAACGAAGAAAATTATTGCCAACGTAATAATTTGAACGCTTATTAGCGAACTAATTAAATTATAAAACGTATTATAATTTTATTGTATATGTTCACGCAATGATAAAGATTAAATAATCCATTTTAAACGTAAATCAAACCTATATTTATATTTATATTATTTATACCCGCAAATCTATATCTATTCGTTTAATTTATAGATATTTCTTTATACCACTTATAAAAATATAAATCAATTTTTATTCGATTTCATAGTATTGTGCCGTGTGTCTACAACGAATCGTCCTAGAATGAAATTAAATTTTAAATTTCGGGACAGTAAAAAACGATTAAATCAATTCTCGCGCAAAGCGAGTTAATTATTAAGCGTTCCGTTGCACACACAATATGCGCCATACAAAAACGTATCCGTACGCTTTTCGTTTAGGTAGATTAGCGGCTTATATTCTTGAACATTCTTCCAATAATTATTTAAACGTATATCGTTTTAAAAATGTCGAATTAAAATTTTTTTGCGTTATAAAACACATTTTATATTATTTAATATTTATATAGTATTAAGTATTGTCACACACAAATTCGAAATCGATTTAAAACATATGTATATACATAAATTTACGGAACAATCTTTATATTTTAATATTTACATGGCTTCTAGCCGTATTATCCTGTTTTTAATATCGTATCGCAATGTGCGCACGTGTAATTTTCGACCCTTCTCCCTCACTCTTGCATACGAATATCTACATATACACACACACACACACACACACACACACACACACACACACACACACACACACACACACACACACACACATAGGGTACAGGCTATACAGACTGTGCATTATTTCCTGTATCTACGGTAACGCGTGCGCGTGTATGTGTGTGTGGGGCACGACTTGACAAGCTGTGATTTATTGTACAAACTCTCCGGAGAGCTTTCTCTCGCTCTTTTCTCACTGCGTTCTCTTACACTCGTACGTGTTACGCGTAAATTTATCTACCATCTACGTGTGGGTATTTGAAAAAAAAGCTTTTGACGCGACCGAAGGGAGAAAAACAATTACAGCTACTTATTTTACGCCGGCTAATGGTTACCGATAAAATGTGTACGCAATTTGCTAACGGCGATCCGCGTAAAAGCGAATGATAATATTTCACGAAAATATAACTTAATATTTAAAAACTAATTGGGTATTTGGGTTGTCGACTTAAACAGAGTTTAACTAATTAAATTACGTTAATATATATTATGTTAGTATATATTGTATACGATATGTTAACAATATGTAGCGAAATACCTATACGGTTATATGTTAACGTTACGTGTTATTCGTGTAAGCAGACGACAATATTAATTATGTGTGGGTTCATATTACTGCTGAAAATGATTCTTCGATTTACTTACTTATTTTTTCAAAATTTAATTATAATTAATTTATTATTAATAACGTCGGTGTTGTTTTTTGTACAATAATATTTACTACAGTAATTAGTAGGATTGGGACGTTAAAGCCGTTGAAAATGTTTTTAAAATAGCGATATATGCAAGTAAAATTACAGAGATTAAAAAAATAACATATATTATACATTCCTATGTTTGGAATATTAAATTGAACTACTTTGAAGGTTTAGAGACTTAGTTACGTTCGTAATTTAACAAAAAAAAAAAAAAATGTATAGTATTAAAAATGTTCATCGCAGTCGGTTAATTTATCTAGAATTACGTTAAATTTGTTTACCAATTTATTTCATTTTATACGTGTATAAGGATGAAATGAAAAAATATATTTTCGTTAATTTTTAGAAAATTGCCGTCAACGCGGTAATTTTATCGGAAAGGAAGACGAACGAAGGGCTACATACGTCGTGCCAGAATGGCACTAGAAAATAAATTTCGGGGCACGATTTCAAGTTCAACGTCTTGAACTTCGAACGGAAGTTCGACGGAATTACATTTTTCGTTTCAATTTCGTCAATGATATCGTCGTCACCGACGTTTTTGGAAAAACTCCGGGGAAGACGCTTCAAGGGATTTAGAAATAATTCGATGACGAATGGATATACGAACGCGTTCAGTTGGTATCATAATCATATAATTAACGTTAGGATTTCAAACGTCTCGAAACGTTGAAAAATGACCTAACGAAAGCACATTAACGACATATAATCGCACTTCGAAAAATTGAAAACGATTAAACCGAGTGGGTACATTAATTTTACACGCCCACTAAAATTCGTTATTTTCGTTGAAAACATACTTCTTTATGTATACGTTTTAGTGTTACGCACAATTATGTATTTTTAATTTATTAAAATTGTTCGCGCAATATCGTTAATTTTCTAACAATATACGTCTCGTTTATACCTGCCGAGTTACTATAGCAAATACTGACAATTTATGTAAATTAGTAGTCGGTAATAAAATATTTTACCATAATATTAAGTTAAAAGACCGGCGAAATAATATTGTTTTTCGTTACGACAAACTAATAGCGCGAAAGGCGCCTTCTACTAGGACGTATATTGTTTTCATTTTATAAAGCTTAACACGTGTACACGAGATGGCGTAGTGCATACTTGTAGTAGCGCAATATAATATATTTGTTTACATTATACAAAAATGATCTTAAGCGATAATTGTTCGCGCTATTATTTTCGAATTTTATTTTACGTAACGATTAATAATTCGCGTAATTTTTACCGTTTTATTATTATAAATTATAAAATTATTTTGCCGTATCGCGAAACGGAAACGATTGTTTCGTAAAAATGCAATATTTAAACGACGAACTCGTGGTTTCCGACGTCGCGAACGATCGTCGTTTAAAACAATGGAAAACGAGACATTTCGAAAAACGAAAACCGTGTTCTAACCCTATCGTCGAAATTAGATTATCCGCGAATACGTAGGTCGTAGCGCTAGCGAAACCGTGTAACGAGTAAACTAACGCGCCCACAGTGCCGTTTATCGCGGTTTGGTTCTCGTGGTCCGTCAGGTCAAACTGTACCCGTGTAATACGCGAAAAATAACGACTACGTAGTTAGTGCTCGACTTTCGCGCGGTTCCGCGTGTTTACACGATTATTGTATTATAGGGACGTCGTGTAACTTCGGCGGCAGCGTATTGTGTCGTAACCGCACCGGCGACGCGTTTTGAATAAAGTTCGCATAAGGGCGTTGGGAAGTTGCCAAAGTCATGTGTGGCGGACGTGACGGCAGTGGTGGTGGTGGGAGGGGAGGGTAACGGAAACGGTAGTGCAGCGGGCCCGGCGGGGCACGAACCGGAATGATTTTCGCAATAAATAAGGGAGACGGTCCCGCGCGTTCTCTGTTTTACCCCCGTCCCTACCCTGACAACGTTATAACGACGCGTCGACGTGAAATCGCCGCCGATAAACGCGATAATCGTCGTCTTCGTTCCCGACAACGTCTACGAACGCGCTTGTCCGTTTGTATCGAACACATATTCGAATATTTCGGTACCATCCGTCCAATCATCCGCGTCACCGTTGAATACTTTACGATGCGAATTTTCCTACTAGCCGCTTAGTTCGGACACGAACGCGAACACCGCGGCCCGAGCGACGCCTAAACAACTGGCGCTTTTGGACGCGATTGCGCGGCGAACGGCTAGCGCGAGAATCGGACGTAACAAACGAAAATTATTTTCCACTCGCGTTCGTTCGCGTGCGCTAGATGTCCTTACGTTCATTACACATAGACCCGTATCTCGGCGCGATTAGCACGATATTCGAAAATCGTCCGGTTTATGTGTTGCGTTACGGGTTTGGGGGGGGGAGGAGAAGGAGACGGCGATAGCCTGTGAACTGATTTCGGGCGATGTCCATTGTAAGTTGTGTGGTATATATATAGTAGTATTGGTGTTATGTCGAGTTTTTGTTTTAGTGTCTTTGAGTGAGTTTGCCCACCCAACTGGTCGTAGTTTTTTTTTTTAATAGCCGGAGTGGATGGTGTGTGACCAATTCCGGTGATATGTTCGTAATGGCAAGTGGAGTTTTCGAAGAACAGATTTTTGACGCGATTTCGGATAAGGTTCTGTATGGTAGGTAGAGTTGAGTGGAGTCGAGTATGTTAATGTTATCGACGAAGAGCGGTGACTTCAGGATGGTCCTTGGGTTTTTGAATTGGGCTGCTTCGAGTTTCTTCCAGTCGGCCGTCCGGTTTAGGTCGCGGTACGTCGATTTTATTATTACAAGAAACAAAAACGGCGCGATTCGATTGGTCGCCCGGTAGCTCAACGCACTGCCCGTAGTTTGTTCGCCGACGCGTCGTTGGGAACGACAACAATACAAAAGTTGCAGCGTTTTAAGAACGAACCCAACGAAGGCGTATACGAGGGCTGTGTGATAAGTACCCGATTTTGGACAACAGTTGGCGTCACTGATACAAAATTTCAATGTTGTCGTTTGAAGTTATTTCTAAACGCATGTTTGATACAATTTCAAACACTTTTGTCGCGTACATTTTTTTTAACAACTTTGATAAGTTTAAAAATGTGTACTTTTTGTTAATATAGAAAATGATGCACCAGCTCACTCATTTGCAATCGCCACATCAGAATTGGTCCAATTAGGCCACGAATCGCTAGCTCAACTGTCTTATTTTCCAAATTTGGCACCCAGCGATTTCTATTTGTTTCCAAATATGAAATAATTGCTAGGTGGAAAGCGGTTCGCATCAAATGAAGAAGTCATCACCAAAACAGGGGCCCATTTTAAAGGGTTTAATAAGATATATTTTTTGGAGGGGTTAAAAAAATTAGAATATCGTTGGATTAAGTGTATAAAGCTAGAAGGAGATTATATACAAAAAAAAAAAAAAAATAATCGTATTTAAACGTGTTTTTATTTCAAACACTGGTACTTATCATACTACCCTCGTATGTGTAGCTGCGGGTAACCTAATATACGTACGTGTTCGTACCGTACGTATATAAAAACCGTAGGCAATTATTGTACCTCTATTGACCGAGTACGCGAGAGTTACAGCGACAACGACGACGGCTAACGTAATAGTTCCGCAATTTTCATTTTATTGCCGGTGGTGGTGGCGTGGCAGTGACGGGTTGTGTTACTCGCAATCGACGAATACATTTTTATACGGTAAATATACCCTATTGCGATGGTAAAACGATTTCCGAACGAAGGCGACTGTAAGAATAGTGTATACATGGCTAACACGGGACTTTAAAACTTGTATTCGTGAGGTTTGTTCGTTAAAAACTACGCATCGTCGCCTACATAAAATTCGTTTAACAAAAATATTGTCGTATACAATTATTCATAAAATATACGCGATTAATTTACGTTAATCGTTCTCTCTCTATATATATTTATTTATTTCGAGGAAAACTTCTAAGTATTCGTTATTTACGTACGTTTCACTAGCTCCGTGGTGATTGTTGTTAATTAAAGGTTAAATGAAGGAACTTACGTAAAACCCGATTAACCTCAGTGACATATTATGTGCGTGTGAAAGTTACCGGAACCGCGTGTACAATAACACACATATACTAACGTTAATTTATTACGTATACTCTAACAAATACTGACCGTCAACCATTTATAAAACGACCGTTTACTAAATATTTTTTAATTATTCAACTCATCAACGAACTTTTTAGAAAAAATGGGTCGATTGTACACTCGGCCGGGGAACAAAAAGGTCATCGGTTGCGAACTCGATTTTTCAGATAGTAACGAATTGTTCGACGTTTAAAGCGGACGGTAACGATATTTAAATTACGTTTACATTCGTACACGAGCGTTTTACTTTCGGGAATCGTTTAATGTTACTACCAGAGGATACGATGAGGAGGCAATTTGTCCTCTGAAAAAATATAAATATTTCTTTAATTTACTAAAATTTGCTCGAGCACGCCCTTTATGAATATGTAAAATTGTGAAAACCCAATATTGCGGTTGTCCACGTTGGGATTCCACAATACGTGCCACCGTCACGGTTATCGTCATAATGTTACTGAATTTCGAAAATTTGAAAAAATAAACGGCTTATTCGACGTTCGATTGTTTTTGTTACGTTAATTTTGCGCGCAATAAGATATATTATTGACGAGGATCGTCGAACACTTTTCTAAGTCGAGTTTAGCGTAGGTCATTTAATCGGGGCCGATAATTTTACTTTTGCGAAATAAAGAATATCGTTGTAATAAAATATATATAATAGATACATTTACGTAATTATACGTATTAAAAGTATCGTATAGTAGTAAAAGAACATTTTTCTGAATACAGGAAAATCGTTAGCGTTGTATGATTTTAATTTCGAAAAAACAATATGATTGATCACCGAATTCGAAAAAAGGGTCTAAACAACGCTCCGGTTTATCCTAAAAACATTCGGTACGTAAACGGTTATTGACTGAATTTTTTTTCATAGTTTATTTTTTTTAAAATTTTTAACGAATCGATACGCGCGAAACGTTTCGAGCACATGGCTCGCAATGTCGAACGCAAAAAACCCGCGTTCTACCGCAAAACAAAACTGGTAAAACAAATAGGTATACACAATAACCTTCCATCCATGAAGGATAATTCGATAATATTTAAATAGTATTATCGTATTAACAATAACGCGTCGTAACACATTGTTACGAGTGTATTTCGTACATTTTACGCGTTTGTCGATTCACCCAGATTGACGGAATTATTAAACCATAACGTCGGCGTTATTAGTTTATTTTTCGGAATCGTCGTGAATTTAAAAACTAAGTCATTATTACTATTATCGTTGTTGTTGTTGTTGGTGGTGGTTAGTAGGCGTTCGGAACGTGCACTAGTAATTCCTAGCAATTATCACGTCGTTTACGGTATTGTTTATTTCGCAATTGTCTTATTACTGATATGGAAAACGAAACATATAATCGCGTCAATAATTTAAATTCTCGCGGAAGACCTTGGCGTCGTTTCAGGTCAATTACATTATTGTCATCGACGGCGTCGTATGTAGCAATATATCCGTGTATACACTTAGGTGTCAAACATTTTAAAAAGCACGACCACAGACTGACTATATATATATATATATATAACACTCCCCTCTTTCGTTCATTCGTATATATACTCCTAGTTGTCGTCCGCCTTTGTTACTACCCCAAAACTGGCAAATAGAAAAATCCATTTATTCTCTCTCACTCGGTACACCCCACTCCGTTTCTCGTTCTTTCCTTCTCTGCCAGTACCCGTCACCGACGCCGTACCTATATATATATACATGCACTAGCGAATTATCAAACTTTCCACTTATCTTCATTTTCACCCCCGCCACGGGTATTCGACAACAATCGATATCCATTCAACCCGTCGCCGCCTCTCCTCGCTCGTCCACACACACACACACACACACACATACACACACACACACTCGCGTTAGTCTCTTCCACTACCACACCGGAAACATAATCCACGTGCTTCATTGCTCCTTTGATGGGCCACCCTTCCGTTCGTCCGCCTGCACGACAACTACTAACTATCCCTACCCATCCGTCCCTTCGCCGACAGTAACTAGACTCCGCCGTCTGCGCGGGTTGCACAATAATTTATATCATTCATTCCTCTCCCCTCGCCACACTCGCCACTACCGTTCCATATCGTCGACCTGCCTTCGGAATAATGTCACGTACGGGTCGTCGAATATAAATAAGGATGAAAATTGTATATATATATTTGATTTCATTTTTATTTTTGTACTTTTTGGTGCTAACTTTATTTTAGTGGAAAAAACAATAATAAAAGAAGAAAAACGGGGTTAACTATAAATATTAGGGTAGCGTGTATACACTTCATCCGTTTTATTTTATAGCGTGAGAAGTTCCGATAAATTAAAATATCGGCAAAACAATCGTTTTTTCCCATCAAAAAACGACGATATCGTCGAAATCGCGTTTTCAATTTTATTATAGTATTATTAAACCATTATGGTCCGACCTTAATAATCGACGTTTTCAATATGCTTTTCCGAATCATTCGAAACATTTTTTTTCCTTATTTCGTTATCGGCGTTGTTAATTTATCGTGGTGAGTGGGACATTATTTAACGGACGCGTACGCGCCGTACAACTAAATCACGAAATGAACACACCGAATAACTCAATCGTCGTGCAATATTAATTCTAACGGGCTATTATTTAATCGCAATGGGTATTCTAGCGATTCGATAAAACTGAATTCATCATTATTGCGACACCTGTATACGAACTTCACTGTCAATTCCGCGTGTTCGGCCAAAAAACGCTTCTTCGCCCGTCGGCGTTTAATTTATTTTAATTATTTAGAACCGTTCCACGCGTTATAATATTATAAAATATTCGTTTCCTTTCAACCTGTACACAATAGATATCATATATATATATATATATATATATATATGTGTGTGTGAGCGCGCGCATGCGCGCGTGTGTGTACCGGTTATACGTATTATGGAGTAGGTATAGAGACTGTAAGTGCAGGGGATGGGTTGCATGTATACACCGTGACAAACGATG